>PHNY01024283.1:604-26060 GCA_003724115.2 Anethum foeniculum | reverse complement strand
GTGCATCTCCAATAGCAACAGAGAGCTTGGTTGGTTCATGTGGTCCATCATAGATCCTGTCAAGGTATTCAGGATCTGTGGCTTCCAGAAACATAGCCATCTTCACTTTCTAAGTGGGATATTCGCTTGCTTTAAGCATAGGAACCCTAATAGCCTCATATCTACTAGCACTGTTCCCAGAGGATTGGTTATTTGAATTCTTTTCAGGCATGATTATTTTTGTTGGATCTTAACTGTATGTAAATTAACAGATTGGCTCTGATACCAATTATTAGGTCTCAAATATACTGTAGAGTGGGGGTGAATACAGTATAGAACAATCAAATCGATAATAGACAAGTAAAATGATGAACAGTTTTATACTAATTAACAAAAACTGTTACAATAATAACAAAGTACTCTCTCAAAGAATGTTCAAGTATTCTTGAGAACTGCTAGGTTACATGAATGATNNNATCATATCTAATAATTGATTGCTCCTTTCCATAAGTTGAGTAACCGACACTTCCTTGCAATCTTCAAGATCTTCAATCAAATCAATCACTGATTGATTTGCTACTTCAACAGAATCTGACAGTAAATACTGATAATAAACACTGATATCAATCTTTCAAACGCTGATAAAAAACTCTGATTTGTCTAAGTGCTAAACACTGATCATCAAATTATCTAACAGAAGGTTCAGCCATATTACAGTTAGAATCTTCTGACAAAATCCTTCAAAGGGTCACTTCCATTTACAGGTGTCAGGAGAATGTACTGTCTTTACTGCCATTCATAGTACAATACCTACCTCCCCAGGACAAATAACCCTAGATGCATCTGCGGATAGGGGATCTGACATAGGTGCTAATATTGAGATGATGAACAAGAAACTCACTATGTCTGAACAGGAATTAGATAACACGAGACGCATAATGAATAAGGTATTAACTAAGAATTATACGAATACTGCCATTCTTGGAGCCATATTAGCCGTTGTGGAAGCTTGAGGCAGAGCTAAATCTGTTCAAGCTCCACTTCAGGAGGACATCCCAACTGAGGGGGAGAAAATAAGTGAAGAAAAAGGCAAAAACAAAGTAACTACATCAGAAGTAACCGAGAAGAGAGTTCCAGTTTCTATACAGACAAGAGTCGAACAGTCAAAAGCTCCAGTGACATCAAGGGCAGAAGAGGTAGCTGAAGTAGATCGAAGACCTGTAATCTCTGTTACTGATGCATTGGAAGATGCCCCTATGGGAGAAGCAAGAGATGAGATAAGGGAGGAAGAATCTGAATCTACTCAAGTGGAGAAAAATAAAAAGGTAGTATTTGCTACAGGAGGTTCGGGAGAAGGTACTGCTTATATTTTACAAGATATTATTGGAGAGGTTGAATAAGGTGAAATAACTGAGGAGCCATGATTTGAAAATCTAAACGATGAGATTGTATCAGATTAAGAAGAATTTGCTGATGAAGATACTATCTCTAAAGACTGCTTGTTTGCTCGGATCAATGAGATCATTAATGCCAACTTTCAAGAGTCACAAGATCGTACTATGAGACAGCGGTTGAGATTGAGAAGGGCAAGAGAAAGGGAGGTTAATAGAGCCAGGAAGATAAACATAAAAACTCAAACAGGTCCAGGTTGGGATTTCGCAAGGGGAAGCTTTAGTGGCAAGGAATTCAACAAACTAACAACGACGTAAAAAGTGATGGATGCTATAAGGGAATGCAGAAAACTCTTTAAGGATATTCATGAATATTATCACAAGTTGGATGAGCTGATAACAAGTGTATCTACAAGTGCTCTGAAGACATGATGGATGATGTACGTGAATTTCTCTAATCACCTTGGAGCAAAGAGACTGTCTACCTTAATGTTCAAGAAGATGAGCATGGTTGAGCTATTCATTCTTCAGAAAAAGGTTATCTCCGGAAGGCAAAAGATTAACTATCTGCTGATAGATAAAATCAAGTTGTTGGTAAAGGAATATTCTCCTAAGGCATACTCTATTCCCAGAGTAATCAAGTACTATCATAGTGAGAGACTACATAACATGACACTCTCTGGGGAACACCTTGGTGGAACAAGCCTGGATTGGTTGACTTACATTGAAAGTCGACTAAGACACAAAGGAGAAAGGAGAACTCAAGAAGACATGGAAGCAGCAAAGATCTATATGCCTTCAGGCTTAACATTTAGATGAAGTAGATGAAAAGACTATGAGAAAGGTCAAATGAGATTACGATTATAAAGTATGGGTGGATGGTCCAGATGGAAAACCGATTACTGAGAGTGATGCTATTAAAGACTCAGAACCTTGTACTTGTGTTGAAGGAGGAGAAAGGAAGTTCACAATCCACAATAAAGTCACCAAGGTAACTTCCAAGATTCCAATTTCTACATTTGATCAAAGTTCTCCAAATGCAATCCGAGAATCCCTAACAAGGGTGAGGTTTCCTACCAACAAGGAAGACAAACATGCTCTACCTGAAATAAAGAACAAACCGAGATTAAGATTAGAATTTAAAAAGGTCAATAACACGGAGAGAGAGTTCAAGACTATCCAAAAAGGATAACTGTCTTTGTTCTACAAAGAAATCATCTTTGTTGTTTAAGATTATGAAAGGACTAAAAAATCTAACATATCTCAGAATGTTACTTAAGAGGCTACAAGATCCTGAACCCAAAAACAACCTAGAATATGAAGCTCGCGACCTAGTCAAACTAAGGATTTCTGAATTGGAAAAGCAGTTGGAAGAAGAGAAGAATGTCATATCCAAAGATACAACAAAGCCATGGAAGGAAAAGAAGACCCTCCTCAAGTCAAGAAACAAAAGAAGACAAGGACCAAGAAGCCATAGACTATTTGTTCAGACTAGAGGAACACTTCTTGTTTTTGTATTCTCATTTAAGAAATATGGAATTGTAAATGTATTCCAAATTTCATTTAATATTATTTCCAGCTTTCAGTACTTTACTATTTCTTGATAATCAACTGAGTTATCCTCTAAGGATTTTATTGTCGAACTCTAACAATCAAATAAAGGAGATTGTAAAGCATAATGTAACGTAATATGTAATAGAGGTAAAATAACTCAACAAAGAAAAGAAACAGGTAAATAATATAATAGTGAAGTATAGAAATCCAGGAGAAAGAAGATTGGATAAATACAAAAAATCAAAACATGGAATTAAAGCTTGAAGTCTACAGTAAAGTCACAGAAAGAAGTTCATTAACGTGTTCAAGCCTTCATGAAGAATAACATATCAGAAGATTACATGGTTCAAGAAAATGTATTGATTAAAGTATTGAAGATCACAAGATTTCAGTGGATTAAAGCTGAAGCTGCAAAGAGGCACATCAACTGAGGATTGGAAATGAAACAGGATTATCCAGTTCTATGCTAGTCGTTTGTGAACTAGACTAGTGCACTAAGCGTCAACATATCAGAAAAAGAATATTCTAGTTCAAACATCATAAATCAAGTTGATATCTAAAAGCAAAGGGATTAGATAAGCCTATAGAACAGAAAGAGAATTGAATTTCATCAGGAAAATTTCTAAGGCAAGTGCTATGTAGGAAATGGTCGAGTCCTAGTTTTAAAACTTAGAATTTACTAAGTATTAAAACTAGCACTATACATGTCGAGCGCAAGAAGTCTACTTAGGCCCAACATGTCGAGTCTTAGATTAAATATCTAAGGCTCGACCTAGTTACTCTGTCGAGTCCTGTAAATAGGAGACATGACTTAAGCTTGTCGAGTCCAAGCTTCAACCAAGCTTGTCTAGTCTTATAATCTACTAGGACAAGACATGTCGAGTCCTAAAATTCCTCTAGGCTCAACTGTCGAGTCCGAGATGACTTAAGCTTGTCGATTCCAAGCTTCTCAAAGCTTAAGCATGTTGAGTCCCACCTCTTTGAAATTTCAGGAAATATTAGAAGCAATTTAAAACACCTGGCTATCATGAAGCCATGTGTACAAATTGATCAATTCTACATAAAAAGATGCAGAGGGCATTCAGTTCTGTATTATCTTCCTCAGCAACCAACTACAAAAACAAGAGCTCCATTGAAGACTAAAAATTTATTTCTCAAGCTTTCATTTTGTATCGTTATGTTGTCGAATTTATTATAGCCAATCATTGTTGATTAGAGTGTAGCAAACTCAAGGTTTATATTAATACAACGTTATATTCCTCGAACTTGTTTGGTTTGTTTCAATTCCGTAGTTAAACTAAGAATTTGTTTAAAATCAAAATATTTATGAGTATCATATTCAACCCCCCCTTGTACGATACTTTAGAACCTAACAATTGGTATCAGAGCTTGTTTATTGACATAAAAATCAAGATCTGGTGATTTAGACCAAACAAAAAAGTTATTTAAAATTTTTTTAATTTTTTTTAATTTCCAAAATTTTCAATTCCTGAAATTTTTTAATCTTAAATAATTTTATTCCTCCAAGAAAATGAGTACCCAGAAGGCCGGTAGTATCAAGGTTCCTCTATTTGATAGAGATAATTACAACTTATGGAAAAGGAAGATGACTTTGTTTATTAGAGCTTCAATTCCACTTTTTGTTGGGATTTCACAGAATGGCCAGTACATACCCATAAACGTAATTCCTGAATCAACAACTACTGCTGGAATAAGGATCTCAAGAACTTTTACTCCGAAAGATCCATCCAGATACACTGATGTTGATAAGGAACTCATGAGGTTGGATACGAGTCTTCAGCTCTTCATAGTGGAATCCACTGATACGGATATGAGTCATCAAATCATGAGTTGTGTTAGTGCAAAGGAAATGTGGGATACAGTTAAACTATTGATGGACGGCACAAAGAAGTGAAGGAGAATAGGTTGGATATTCTGACATCTCAATACGAAGCATTCAAGAAATATCCCAGAGAAAAATTATCTTCAGTTTTTGAAAGATACACGAAGCTGTTAAGCGAGTTGAAATTACAAGGGAAGACTTATACTCTTCGTGAGACAAACAGGAAGTTCATGTTGACTCTACCTTTCTATCTCAAAAAAAAAAAAAGAATACATCCATCAGAGAGAGAGTTAATTTCATAACCATGCCCCTGGATGTAATTTATGGAAAAATGAAGACATATGAGTTAGAACAAGAACAGAGAGCTATAATCTATGGCCCTGTTCTGTAGACACAAAGAACACAGCACTTGTTAAAACCACTGCTCTAGTAGCTCATGAACCTGAAACTTCTGAAATAAAGGTTGCATCTCCTAAATCTAGAAAGGAACATGTAATAGCTGAGATAGTAATTGACCCTGAGGAAGTGTAACACCCCCAAATCCGGGGTCAGAGGATTTGGTCGTCACACTAAAATCTCAACCAAAATGAACCTGTTTAACAATTAAACAATCTCCAATTACTGGCCAACTGATGAAATATAATATCAGACCCCAACTAAACCAAGATCTTTTAGGTTACAATGCTAGAAACAAGAAACCAAATTCCATAAACAAAAATTTCCTTTATCTTTTATTACGCTTTTTTAGAAATCTGCAAACTCAAAACTTAATCCACTAGTATAACTTCGAAAAGAAGTATACTAGGCCAAAACTAAACGATAATATGACTAATATAATTACAAGCAACTTTACACAATAACACTTACTCTATTCCCGCATACCCTGAATCAATCATCTTCACAAGGGCATACTTCTCTTTTCTTCCTGAACTATGCAGCTAAACTCCACCAGTCTAACTCTCACTAGAAGGTTAATTTAAAACAGGCAAGTATGAACGAAAGAAATGCTCAGCAAGTATATTAAAGCATAATTTGACAGTTCAAAACATTTATGGGTTTCTTAAATAAAAACGATATCCGCTATCAAGCAGAACATTTAAAACAATAATTTTTGAACCCCAGAAAAATTGGATATTGTATTACTTCAACAACACCGAAACGACTTTGATAATTTACAAAACTTTTCATCAGAACCTTTAATTATTGAGCAACAGGGGTTTCGGCAACAATTTAAATCTTTGATAAGAATCTGAATTCATAAAAAAATATTCACAATGATATCGTAATCAAACAATATGAAACAGTAATAATAAACTGAATCACAAGAACTGTATCAATTTTTTGTTTCAAGATTTAAGAACTAAAGATTTCATTTAGTTCTTTCAGAGTACAATAAATTAGATTGGAATCCTCAAGACGCTGTGTGCACCTGATGATCAATCTCGATGCACACCGGTGTGCCCGAAGCACATCCAAAACAAGGGGTACCCAAATTACTAGAAGGCACACATTGGCCCAAAGGTATTACCTCCGCTGGACCATACTAGCCACTTACGCGAAATAAAACAAATTACCAAAAGGCACACTTTGGCCTAGAGGTATTACATCCGCTGGACATTATAGCCACTTACGCGACAACGCTGGACCGGCGCCACGACCTCTTACGCAACCATCCAATCCAGAATATAAGAACCCAGTATAATTAGTGTTCTTTTTCATCAATAAATTCATATTCCTATTTATCAGGAATAATAATCATTTTCATTTCTTTTCCACCAGTATATATCACTGTTCAGGAAACGACCACATAATCACTGTTTAAGAAACAATATATAAATTCAGATTCTAGTAGAATAATTACTATAATTATATCTCAATATGTGTCAAAGTAAAATTTGTACTGTAAACAATAGTGTAGTTCAATTTTCAAAATATTGAGTCAACATGGAATATGCTTGCATGATCAGAACTAAATATTTTAATATTTAAGACATTTAACTATTCTGGAAATAGAATAATAGAGGGATACTTTCCTTTTGGTCCTTAGCAGTTATGCACGCTCAACTAACACAACTATCTGTTTTTTCAGCCTGACAATATCACTATCATCTATTCCCATATCTTTGATAGGCTGCCTCTGGGGTTGCTACAAGCCTGATATGCAATTTCAATCAATTCTCTTTATCCAATCTGTCTGGTTCTGATCATCTCGAACGACCCGCATCTATACTTAAAAGATCCACTTTAATCTTCTAAACGATAATTACTTGACAAACGGCTCGATTACAACCTTATCGTCTACCCATACGATAACCCCTACTACGGAGCAATCACATGCATCAAATAATCAGATAACTAATCACAGTTGAACAAACAACCATATAATTCACATAGCACGTAAACACATAAGTCATTTAATACACAGACTAGATCGTTAAAAGAATTGGTTCATTGTTTTTAAAACAGAAATCGGGTCAAAATAAAATTTTATGGTAAATATCCGACTCAGAAAAGGGTTGTAAAACAATCGACCTTTTGTTACAAAAGAATTTTGGTCTCGAAAGTATTTTTAATGAAAGCGAGATAATTTGCTGACTCTAGACATGTTCGTTTCGTTTAAAATGGACAAATGGTCGATTTGATACGAATAAAATAAGAATAATTCATTTAATAATAATATTAATTAATTATTCAATATCCTATAAAATTTTAAAACTAAAAAAATAATTTTTAAAATATAATTTGGCTCAATTATAAATAAATATACGTTATTTGACTATTTATAAATCAAATTAACTAATTAAATGTATTAATCAATTAATTTAATAAATAAATAAATAAAATAATTTATAAATAATTAAATCAAATCTGGATTTTCAAAAATAATATAAAAAATAGTTTTCTGGAATTAAAGGGGATTTAGTTAATTATTAAAAATAATTAGCTAAATAGAATTTTGAATTAATAAATCAATTTTTGAATAAAAGATATCATTTTTGATTTTCTTTTTAAAACGAATTCTAGAAACAGATTTTGGTTTTGGGCCTTCAGAGTTTTCGATCAAACTGAAACCAGTAAGGAAGACGACCGGAAAACCGGTTGAATGTCATTGGAATCTGGGGAACAAACCCAGAAACCGGTGACTTTGCCGTTTTCCAGCGAACATCAATCGAGCCCCAAAAACCTTCTTTCGGCTTTGTTTCAACATCGAAATCACTCTAGAGTTTCCCTAGAACACGACTGACATAACAATAACAACAAACGACCTTAAAAATGTTGGATTCGGTCGAAAATTCGAGGAAAACCGGCAACTTCAAACAACAACCAGTGAACAACGATTTCGACAAATACATAACCAAAATTAACAAAACTGATATCAAAATAAAGCTTGGATCATGCCTAATCTATCCATGGCATCCCTAATCGAAAACAACATTCAATTACACCGAAAAAATGAAATTAAAAACTTTAAAAAAACTAAGAACTCGACCTACACATTCCTCAACTCAACCAACATAATTTTATGGGCAAATCGATTCTAACAAACATTCTAAAACTATCCGCATCATCAAAAACAGTGAACAATTATCAAAAAATAAGAACCCAATTCGGGTTTAATACAAAAATGGCTATTGGTACGGTTAGAAAGGTTTCGTTACAAGCTTTAATTTGGTACCAAGAACGCCAAGATCGGATAAGTGAAGCTTCTGAAATCGTGGCTTGAAATTTAAGAACCGACTAAAGCTTTTTGCAACCTTATCTACTATTTTTGATAATTATCAACTAAATTATGATTTTTATAAAAATTAAAAACAAATTTCTTACTATTTATAATTACGGGAAATTAAAACCTCGTAATTCAATTTAACGATACATTGACCGCATAGTTAAAATAATTGACATGAAATATTTATTTATGGGTAATAATTATTTTAATAATATTTTTAATTATATATAAAAATTATATCAAATTTCCCCAACGTCACGTACGTTTCCAAAAACGCTACAATAACGAGCCAACGAACCCTTTTTAATTTTATAAAAATAACTATACAAATTTTTGCAGGGTTTGGCATCCCGGTAGGGTCCCGGTCTGATAATTATTTGAAAAATGAAACATTTCCTAAATTTGTAATAAATCCATAAAATAATTATAAAATATACGAACTTATGTAAAATAAGACCAAACACATAGAATTCACATATGCTATTCAAAACGAGTCTAACGAACATATAATTTCACATAAATGCATGTTAAACACGTAACAAATATCCGAAAAATATTCTGGCCCTTACAGGTTCACAGATAATATTTATCACATAATATTTTTGAACCAGAATTATTTTTAAATTAAGTTAAACACATAACACTGCTTTAGCACATAATTAAATAATCACACATAATGTAAGTTCCACGTAAAATATTTTTATACTTTCAATAAATAACATTTGACGCGGATAAAAATCCACTCGATCCCTAACATTTTAAAACGTACTCAATTTACTGATATTGATGAAACAATCGACCTTTAATAAATTTTTTGAAAATAATACACGTATGCAAATATTTTCACAATAACGAAAGGGATCGATACAACACTTATCAATTAACATATTGACCCATTCAAGGACAAGAACACAGTAGATAGGAATAAAATATCCATAATTTTATTCTCTGCAAATTGAAAAATCACATAAAACATTTAAATAATAATGATAATCAATTATGAAATTACAGGATATTACAGGAAGAAAGTGAGTTTTACACTCTAGAGGTACTTGAAGAGTTAGCTGATGAGTCAATGGCTTATATGGCTTCCAGATTCAAGCATGTACGTTTCAGGAAAAATTCCAATTAGAAAACCAAGAGCTCGACAGGGAGATATCCAAAAGGAAGCTATTCATCAGGGACCAGCTCAAGAGGAGGATACAAGTCAAATTAGGTTGACCGAAGCAAGACAAGATGCTATAACGATAAACTCAGGCATTTTGTATCTGATTGCAGGAAGCATAAACAGCAAACAGTAGAAAAGAGACATATGAAAAGAAGAAAACTTATGAAGATCTAAAGAGGCAAAATGAGAAGCTGGAGCAGAAGCTGAATGAAATGATAGCCAAGTACAAGGGAAAAGCTTAAATAGCTGAAGGAAAGAGCTGGGATGATACTGATTCAGATGAAGAAGAAGAGTATGAAAATCTTACACTTATGGAAGACTCTTCAAAAGAATCACCTCAATCACCTCAGGTTCCTATACTAACTACTATTGACATGTCAAATGATGAGTATAAATCTACTGTTCAAGATCTTAGTGCAGGACTCTTTAACATTCATACACGCATGCTAGCATATGAAATGGAAAATGCTAATTTAGTTCAAAAGGTAACTAAAGTAGAATCTAAAAATGAAGAATTAAGCTTGCTTGTAGTTTCTGTAGATGATCTTAAACAGAAGAATGATGATGAGCGTACAATTTATCTTAATATTGTCCCTATATTTTAGTTCTTTTGTATTGATTTGGATTTTTATTTAATAAATACTAATTTTTTATTGTAGGTAATAAGGAGTTATAATAAAGCAAGGCTTGGAGCTTAATTATCAAGATTTGGAGATTAATTTGATTTAAAAACGGATTTTGTAGGCCACATGTGCAGTCTACACTGTTTGGGCCATAACTGGAGTTCTAGAAGTCCGATTCTCGTGATTCAACAGCCCACAGAAATATTATGAGAAGAGCTTTATTTTAGAAGTGGTCTTGAATTCAAGGTCCAGCCAAACCAGCCCAGAATCAGAGTCCGAAAGTCAACTACGAATTTCCACTTTCTTGGAATTCAATTCTGATGGGAAAATCTCCTTGTATTTTTATTAAATCATTAAAAAAAGACTATTACTAGATATATTAGAATAGATAGATCATATCTAATACTTGGAGAGAGAGGCAAGAGACAAGTAGCCGCACAAGGGAGGAGGAGAAAAAGCCATCAACGGAGAAGAATTCAGCCATTGAAGACATTTAATTAGCTTTATTTTCTTTTATCTTTTATCTATCTCTTCTTATAAACATGTGTTGGCTATCTGAGGATTATTTTAAGATATTAGTTATGAACTAAATTTATATGAGTTGGGATTTTTATGGAACCCTAGTATGGAATTGTTGGTGTTCTAATAAGAAGTACTATATGCAGTTTGCGGTTTATTCGTTCAAGTGCTTTTCATGCTTGCTATTGCCTGATCAACATCAGTAGGTTAACTAGTTAATTATATTATTGAGAGGGTTATAGTTAATTGACATAGAACTTGAACGGTGCATGCTTATATCTTTTGATTATAATATTATGACGGTATAGACATATATTGTTACCTTGCATAGCTGTGTGAAATTGTTGCTTAATTATATTTATGGAAGTTAAATTGGGGATAGACATATGTTAGTTTAATTAAAGAATCCATATCATAGTGATTTCGAGAGAAACCTAGGATCATTTAATTTCAGGTTAGTGAACTGTGATCTTGTTGTAGTATTACACTGCTTTCTTACCGACATGAACATATTAGGGGAAGTAATTATCTTGACTCAGCTTTTCGTATCTGAACTTATCCATATCTCTTTGCTAGTGTGACGCCCTAAAAATCCGGGGTCTAGATTTGGGAGTCACTAACTCACACACATGGCAATATAATATACACAGCGGAATTAAATAATAAATATGACCCCTGCATGTAAAATGGATCGAGCCCAGTTTATAATGTGCAACAGATACTAAAGAAAACAAAAGTTATTACAAAACACTAATGTTATTAGGATAACCCCGACATGAAGTTAAACTAACAACCAAAATTCTAGTTAAGTTTTACAAACCGAATTCCAGTTTTAATTTACATACACACTACTACCCTAACGGATCCTTCTTCTTCAAAAGACCTACCTGTATGGGAAGGTGGAACTGAAAAATCTGTGGGCGTGCCTGAGGCACCCGCTTCCTCGCCGTATGCCTAATGATAGGCATTACGGTCTGAAAATCAGCACAACAAACAAGGATGAGCTAATGAAATGCTCAGCAATAGTATAAAACTTGTGCTCAAAACAATAATCACAATATCATGTTGAAATATCTGAATAAAGATAGATAAACAACAATATCTGAACAGTAATAAAAGTTATCATAAGCTTAACAGTAAACGATAAATTTTAGATTAGAATCCTTAATGACGGATGCACTATCACAGCTGATCAGGAGGCTGTGTAATAGCGCTAGACCATACTTCGTGGAAGCATAATCCAAAAATAACAGGTACCAAAATATAAGGCAGCACATTGGCCTTTGGCATAAAAATGGCATTATCAACATATAATACCTAGCCCACATGCTGGACCGCCGTCACGGCCTCTTAAGCTTTCATCCAATCAAAATAAATTTTCCTTAAGGAGTCAAATCAAAGACCTCCTTTTATCAATAACTCCCCCTTTCATAGGGTCCGGAGTACTCACAACAGCTGATGGCGAAATAACTAGAATAAATAATCATTCGATAATCATCCAACAACCTTCCACTGTATAGAATTGAAATAGGATAGTATAGTTATGCACTATCTATCGAAAAAGAAATTATTTCTAGTAGAACAAGTACTAGAGTGAAATGATGTTAATAATTTATTGATAAGCTTCCAACAATACCTAACAGGAATATTGATGATCATAATTCATATTTCGAGAATATAAACGTTCATCCTCTCTGAATTTAGAAGGGATAGGGGTACTTGCCTGATTTGCACAATTTGTAAATACTCTGCCTAGCCTTACTGGCCTTCTGGACACTGGTTTCTATAAACAAAGGTACTATTTTAATTCAACAGATCAAACTCAATTGACGGTTCAACATGACCCGACAATTAACATCTACCCCATCGTTTATAGCTAAGCATGGCATCTGATCAATTAAACAAATAACAGATAAGTCATATAGCACGTAGGCATGTTATTCACATAACATGTAATTCATATCACAAGTAATTAAGATTGTCAAAAGATTCGTTTCGATATTTTTAAAACTGAAATTGGGTCAAAATATTTGACTCAGAAAGGTACGTAAAATAATCGACCATTTATTACAAAAGAATTTGAGTCTCTAAAGTATTTTTAATAAAAGCATAATATTTTTCTGAGTCCGTAGGCGTTCGTTTCGTCCAAATCGGACTAACGGTTTAATTGTTATTGATTTATTACCGATAAATCAATTAATAATTAAATTAAATGATTTATCGAATTAAAAATCAATAAACAATTGACAAAACGTTTTTCAGATTTTATAATTTAATTAAATCATTTCTTTTAAATTTAAAGTAACTAAATCATAATTAATAATATTTTATTTAATAATTAACTAATAAAATCAATTAATTAAATGAATTTAATTAACCAATTAAATTATTTAATTAATTAACTAAAATAAATTAAAGATAATTCAGTTAATTTAATCTTAAATCTGAAATAATTTAATTAGGTTTTTAATTATCTTAATTAACTAAATTAACTAATAAAATCAATTAATTAACTTAAGTAATTAAAATTTGTAAATATCCAACATTTTAGAATTGTTTTTAAATCTAAAATTAAAAACAGCTTTTAAGAATTGGAATTGGGGGAAATAAGATCAAAGAGGCTGGGGTAAGGGTTTTGATCGGGTCGGGTCGTGGGTTATGAAGGACGAAACCGGGTCGGGTTGAACACCCACCGAATTCTGGGAAGCTACCCAGTTTCCGGCGAGGTTCACCGACTCCGGTGACTTCGCTTCTGGCCCCAAACCGCAACCCTCACTCGATTTTCAGCTTCGATTACACTACTGACCAGCAATTGAATCACCAGCAACAAAACCAATCAATCACAACCAACAACCAAGGTCCTGCAGTTCGTTTTCCGGCCAAACGAAGAACCACGACCCAAAATCCGGCCAAGCTCAAATTAGAAACAAAAATTAAAAATATACACGCAAAAACGAAGCTGGAATCGAGTATAACTCACTTTTAACAATCCTAATAACAAGCTTTCAAAAAAAAAATCCTAATAACAAACAATCAAACGATCGAATAAGGAAACGACCCAATTCGGATTCTAGCAAAATTTGAATAAAATCATACAACATACATATACAATGAAAGATTTTATCCTCTGCATAACTATACAATCATTTAACAATTCAACGAGCACGGACTGGCCGGAAACGGGAGGCGGTGCCGCCGCCGCACTCCGGTGAACTTAACAAATAATTAAAACGGCACAAGTATGGCGATTCGAACTCAAACCAATTATTCCATATATGATTCCAACATCCAAACAAGCGGATGATCAAACCCAAAAATTCAAACCCCTAAATCGACGATAATTAACTAAATCGAAGAATTCGATTCGAAGCTTTACCTGATTACAGGAGAAAGTAAAAGCTTGTATTGATTTTGATTACGGCTTTGAAATTTCTTAATCAAATCTTGTGGCTTGATGAAGTTGTTGGTGAGAGTAAAGAACAGGCGGCGTGGTTTATTTCTTTTTGTTTGTGTGAAAGAAAGCTGAAGATAATGGAAGGATAATATTTTGAGTGTTGTAGATAAGGAAAGAAAACATGGCAGTGGTTTGGTAATATCCGAAAGATACAGAATTTACTTTTGTCCAAATAAAAAATAAGGATCTTAGATATTTATATATATAAATATAATACCTCACGTATCTATTAAACGATGTTTAGATCGTTTAAATAAAATAAGACGACTCTACACAATAATTTACGGGGAATGTTTATTAAAATATTATTTTTAATAAAATATAAACATTATATCAAAATTTCCCTAAAATAACTTATGTTTTACTTATACCAAAATATTGAGCCGTCGACACATTTATAATTTTATAAAAATAGAAGTACACATTTTTTTCTGGGGTTGACGTCCCGGTAGGGTCCCGGTCCGATAATAATTTTTATTAACTCAAAATATTTTCTAAATTATACATAAACCCTGACAAAATTTATAAAATAATCATACACACGAAAACGAGACAGTGCATATATATGACACATATGCTATTTAAAATGAATCTAACGAGCATATAATTTTACGTAAACGCATTTTAAACACATAACAATTATTCTAAAAATAATTTGATCCTTACGGGATCTCAGATAACAAATGTCACGTAACACAGAGCGATGAATTAATTTAAAATTAAATTTTAGAAATTTTAAAATGGAAGTGCATCAAACTGGAATAAGAAAATATTTAATTAACTTCATTTAATACACATTTATATTCACAAAATTTCTCGGATATTACAGCTAGTATAGTATTAGTTAGTTAATTTAGTTGTTAATTAATTAGTTCAATTAAATAAACGAACACTCATTCTTGTGTTCTATAACTGAATTTTTTTATTTTAATTGCGATTTATACAAACTTACAGTCCTTAAGGAACGAAACCTAGTATTTACTACAGTATTACTTTTTTGCGATTGTGTACACTTGCACATCATAATTTTACGCAACAAGTTTTTGGCGCCATTGCCGGGGACTGTTACAGTGTTTATTGCAAAGTTAATTATCGTGCAGTTTTGTTTTCTTTGTGGTACTTACGTAGAGAAGGATTGTTGTTCATCAGGTTCAACAACATAGAGTTATGTATTCTCCATATGTAATGGATATGATGTATGATGAAGAGTGTGCTGCTCGAGATAGCAAATTCTTTTTTTGCAGCATAGAATAGCCTCTACGGTAGAGAAGATAAAGAATTTATGCATAGGAAAGAATCAGCCTATGTGGCAACCACCGATTCCAGCACGGAGCCGGGCTGATAATATTTCGTGTGTTTATTGTTGCGGTGCTCATACCTACGATAATTGTCCTTCTAATCCAGATTCTATTTTCTTTGATGCCAATCAGCCATTGGTGCAACCTCCCAATTATTTATGGATCAATGAATGAGCTTATCTTGGAACTTCATCACAGAACTCTAATAATTATTTGTGTTTTTAACAATCTCAGCAACAAGAGCTTGACAATGAGAAGGAGCAGATGGAATGGACCCATGTCAGTTTAAAGTGAAAAAGAGGTGGAGGTCTCTCAGAAATTTTTTGATCTTGAAGGATATGTAGAGGAATCTTCAACAATATATATAGAGGATGTTCTAGTTTCTGATAAATTAGAGCAGATTTCACAGGACGATCCATTGAAGCAGTACATGAAAATTCTCAAGTTTGGATGTGAGATTGAGGAAGAGGAGCATTTAATCTTGGTGGAGGTTAATTCACAAGACGCAAACCCTTGTTTTGAGGCATTGGTAGTACTATCTACAGAAGTCAAACCTCTGAAAGCATCTATTAAAGAACCACCTTATTTGGAATTGAAGATGCCTTCTTATTCTAAAGAGGTTTATTCGAACTTATCTCTGACTTTGTCCATCATCATCTCAGCAGATTTACCTCCTGATAAAGAAGAATTATTTTTGGAGGTTTTACAAAAGCACAAGTCGGGTAGTGGATGGATGATTTTAAACTTTCGAGATATTATCTTTTCTTTTGGTATGCATATATGGCTTGAGGGCAACGTCACAAGCACTTTTGATGAGCGGAGAAGGTTAAGAATTGTCATTAAAGACGTGGTTCCGAAAAAGATAATTAAATGACCATTAGGAGATGTGGTGCAAAATTTTACACTTCCGTGTAAAATTTTCAAGTAAAAAGATTAGTTTCATGTCTAGCTAAAGACGGTAAAGAAAGGCGGTAAAGAAAGGCGCTTCTTGGGAGGCAACCCAAGATTATAGTATTATTTAGATTTTGTTTTTTTATTTCCACAAGTGATCTATATGTGTTTGTTTGAAGTGGATGTTACAGGCGCCGAAGATGAAAAATTCGCAGAAATTTTTTTGGTTGAGTCAGCTGTCTTGTTTTTGAATTTCCCGGAGTTCGAACTGTCGGATCGTCTTGAATTTTGGACAGCATCTTCCTAACTCTATTATCTTGACTTTGAACAGTGGAGATCGGATTTAGAGATCCAGAAGGTCAGTTTAGTGAGACCAGAACCGGAGGTATTCACACCATGGTAAGGTTTAAACTCCCCGTGGTGTGTCAACTTTGATTGGACAAACTATCCGTGGGAAGAGCATAGCTAACCATGGTGCAAAAATCGCTATTATTAAATGCTTTTGGCTACCTACAATGAATTCCGTCTTTAATCTTGGGGAGTTTTCTTTATCTTCACTTAGTGTAGTTTTATTTTGTTTTTAATTATATATTTAGTAGTTAGCATATCATTAGGGACAATGAACCGTTTTAGCGTGGGGATGTGTTCACAATTGTGTGTTATCGTGTGATATCTTTAGAAAAACATAAATTTTTTTTTTGAAAAGTTAGAAAAATATGTTTGCCTTGTCAATATATCATGTTAATAAGGATAAGTACACATCATGTAGACTTATTTTTCGTGTGTCATATGTTTGTCCCCTTGGCATAAAACACCTTATGCATGATGACGTCACGTTTGTGCTTGCGAAAATTCAAAACTTGGATATGCATCGTTGTCAATTTTGACGAGTACAGCATGCTATTACCTAGTGAGCTCTTGGGCTTAATTTATGATTGATGCATCCTTTTATCATTTTTGTGAGATATTCGTCATTGTGCATGTTGCTCTAGAACTTGCTTTAAACCAAGTCGTGCGCATATTGATATTGTGTAACATGAAAATGATAAAGGCACTAGGATTAACCGTATTGTCCTTAACAGTGCCGTAGAAAATAATCCTTAGTGAGCCCCTTGAGCCTATATCCTTTTTCTTCGTATATCACCAATTAAATCTTGGGATTAATTTTTATTCTTGTGTTGACTAGTAGAGCAATGAGATGTATGTTTGAGTTTGATAAAATTTTAGATGTGGGGATTTCTTTGTTCAAGTGGGATATTTTGGTGGGAATCAAGATGATGCATATGCTCTTCAAGAAAAAAAATTTAGTGTATTGCAACAAAGTATCAAGTACTCCATTGAGATCAATGGGTTGCAAGTGCAATGTCATATGAAAGGGATGATCTATGTACATGTGCTGGTATTAAGTGCAATGTCTTGGTGACTTTTCACTGCTCTTGGGTACTGGAGAATGACTTGACTTTGAAAAAAAAATTAGCAAGAAGAAGATCAAGTAGAGATTGTGTTCATTGTTTTGTAAAATGTGAACTTGGGAAAGTACATGATAATATGTTCTTTGGTGTTTAATGCTTGTGAGAGTCTGGTCAACTTTTACATTATCTATTTTTCATGTTGGGTGCTTTAATTAAAAGTGAACATTATGCTCTGCTAGTTATCCAGTTTAGTCACTTGTTAGCCTATTCTTTGATATCCTACCCCCAACCTAAGCCTCATTACAACCCTTAACAAAGTCCTTTTGATTTATACATGCGCAACGTCTAGAGATTTTGGTGAACAAGCAAACTTATGGTAGCACATGTGCATTTGATTGAACTTGAGTGATATAGTTGCACATAAACACTTATGTGATTTGAGTGTTTTTGAGGTTATATTTCTATCCAAAGCATGCTATTTTCTTGTTGATTGAGACTTTGATGTTATGCATGATTATTTTAGTCTTTCGAGACTATGTGTGCGTGCTTGACTAGTTGTGTTGGCGTGTAAAGTTGAGGAATCACATTATGTGACATCCATGAGCTATTACATCATTAATTTTGCATGTGTAGAGTGCTATGATATATTTCATGCTTAAGACTTGGCAGTCAGAATAAAGATTGAATATTTTGGGTTAGTTCTCTATAAACCCTCAGGACACCTTACTCGTCCACTAGGGCTACCTTGGGGTTTAAAGGGCTTGTTGCATGTGCCAAATACAACAGTGACCACATACGGAAGTGGTACTAGTAGTTAGGACTTAGCTTTATTTTTTTTCTTTTCCCAAGGACGTGCAAAATGCTAAGTGTGGGGATGTGATGAGCGTACACTTTATCTTAATATTGTCCCTATATTTTAGTTCTTTTGTATTGATTTGGATTTTTATTTAATAAATATTAATGTATTATTGTAGGTAACAAGAAGTTACAATAAAGGAAGGCTTGGAGCTTAATTAGCGAGAGTTGGAGATTAATTTGATTTAAAATCGAATTTTATGGGCCACGTGTGCAGTCTACACTGTTTAGGCTATAACTGGAGTTCTAGAAGTCCGATTCTAACGATTCAATAGCCCACAGAAAGCTTATGAGAAGAGCTTTATTTTAGATGTGGCTTGAATTCAAGGTCCAGACAAATCAGCCCAGAATCAGAGTCAAAAAGTTAACTACAAATTTCCACTTTCTTTGAATTCAATTTTGATTGAGAAATCTCCTTGTATTTGTATTAGATTATTAAAAAGACTATTATTAGATATATTAGAATAGATAGATCGGATCTAATACTTGGAGAGAGAGGCAAGAGACAAGTAGCCGCACAAGGGAGGAGGAGAAGAAGCCATCAACGAAGAAGAATTCAGCCATTGAATATATTTGATTGGCTTTGTTTTTTTATATCTTTTATCTATCTCTTCTTATAAACATGTGTTGGTTATCTTGGGATTATTTTAAGATATTAGTTATGAACTAAATTTATATGAGTTAGGATTTTTGTAAACCCTAGTATGGAATTGTTTGTGTTATGATAAGAAGTACTATATGCAGTTTGCGGTTTATTCGTTTAAGTGTTTTTCATGCTAATACTTGTTATTGCCTGATCAACATCAGTAGGTTAACGAAATAATTATAATACTAAGAGGGTTATATTTAATTGGCATAGAACTTGAATGGTACATGCTTATATCTTTTGATTATAATATTGTGACGGTATAGACATATATTGTCTTTGCATAGCCGTGTGAAATTTGTGCTTAATTATATTCTGGAAGTTAAATTGGGCATAGATATATGTTAGCTTAATTACAGAATCTATATCATAGTGATTTCTAGAGAAATCTAGGTTCGTTGAATTTCAAGTTAGTGAGTTGTGATCTTGGTGTAGTATTACACTGCTTTATTACTGACATGAATATATTAGGGGGAAGTAATTATCTTGACTCAGTTTTTCATATATGAACTTATCCATATCTTTTTGCTAGTATAATATTAGTTAGTTATTTAGTTGTTAATTAATTAGTTTAATTAAATAAACCAACACTCATTCTTGTGTTCTATAACTGCATTTTTTGATATTAATTGCGATTTATACAAACTTACAGTCCTTGAGGAATGATATCTGGTATTTACTACTATATTACTTGTTTGCGATTGTGTACACTTGCACATCAGTATTTTACTCAACAAGTTTTTGGCGCCGGGTGCCCTGGGTTCGATCCTCGGTAGCGGCGCCAAAAACTTATTACGTTAAATTATTTATTTGAACTCTCTTTCATGATGGGAGAGTTGAACTTCTTTCTTGGACTTCAAGTGAGTCAAAGGAAAGATGAAATATTCATTTGTCAATCCAAGTACATCAGAGAACTTCTCAAGAAGTATCATCTGAAAGATTCAACTCCGGCAAAAACCCTTATGTCAACTGCCACCAAGCTTGATCAGGACAAAACCAGTAAGAAGGTTGACATCATAAGCTATAGAGGTATGATAGGCTCAATATTGTATCTTACTACAAGTAGGCCTGATATTATGTTTGCAACATGCTTCTGTGCTAGATTTCAGGCTGACCCTAAAGAATCTCATCTTATAGCTGTTAAACGGATTTTTAGATATCTTAAAGGGACATCAAATCTTGGAATTTGGTACCCTAAAGGTAAAGATTTTGTAGGTTGTAAGATTGATCGGAAAAGTATTTCAGGAAGTTGTCAATTTCTTGGAAGAAGATTGGTGTCCTGGCATAGCAAGAAGCAGCACTCAGTGTCCACTTCAACTGCTGAAGCTGAATATATAGCTGCTGGAAGCTGTTGTGCTCAGATCTTGTGGATGAGGAACCAACTCCGAGACTATGGACTATTGATGTCAAAGATTCCAATACTCAGAGACAACACAAGTGCCATAGCAATCTCCAACAATCCAGTTCAGCACTCGAGAACAAAACACATTGATATCATGTATCATTTTGTTAGAGAGCATGTCACAAATGGTATTGTGGAATTATATTTTGTACCCACAGTGGAACAAGTTACAGACATCTTCACTAAACCACTTGATGAATCCGCTTCCTCTAAGTTGGTTGGTGAACTTTGGATGTTAAATCTTTCTAATTGATTAGTTATGAGTCAATAACTGCAAGTTACTTCTAATAAATTCACTTGTTGATCAACTTCAAAATATTCAGGAATTGTAAATTTATTTACCAATTTTTAGTTCTCGTACTCTAATATTTCTGTGCTTTTATCTAACTGATAAATATTTTGGCACTCAAATATTCTTATTCTTATTTGAAAATAATTTAATTTAAGGAAATAAACATTCTTGGTTATTTTCTGAAAATTAGTTTATTAGTAAAATAAAATGCAGCATAATTTTGTTCATTAAATTTATGATATTATCAGTCTAATCATAATTATTGTATCTTGAAAATAACAAAATTGGGATATTTTAGTCTGGTGAACTTTAAACTGTCTCTTATTTAAAGAATTTACTGAAACTGAAATACAGGAGCACAAATAACTTTTAACCTTATTAACAGTTATCTTTAATGGTGTAATTTTTGATATCACTCAAAATTGTTTGTGATATTTCCTTTTGAATTCAATTTGGAATTTTGCTCAGGATTGAATTAAATTAATTTAATCATTAAGAGATAATGTTCCAACTTGATTCAAAATCATGACTTAACAAAAATAGAATTGTCAATTCCAAGGATTTTAAAGTAATTTGTCGATTTCAAATTTCTCCTTGAAATTATTTGGACTTTCGATTTATGGCTTTGTTGAGTCAAAGGAATTTCCCTTGGCATTTTTCAAGACTCGACTTCTTTAACTTGTCGAGTCGAAGTTAGTTCTGTTGACTTGTCGAGTCGAAGGTAGTGTCTTTGACTTGTCGAGTCGATGGCAGTTTCCTTGACTAATCGAGTCCAAGGCAAGGTTCTTGGACTTGTTAAGTCTGAGGTAAACTCCTTTACCGTATCTAGTACAAGCTAAACTGTTTTACCTTGTCGAGTCCAAGGAAGTTGGGATGTGTACTGTCGACTCCAAGGGAGATGGTTTTTTCGATTCCAACGATTGGACTTGTATTATTTTTGTTGTTTTTTTCTTAATTCAATTTTCAAAACATTAAACACATATACATACACTGCTATTGTCGAGCTTGGGAGAAAAAAAATTCACTTTCCACTACAGTACTAAACCTCTGGCAAATTTTTTTTGGATATAGTTATTGGAGCCCACTTCCTGATCTATCTATTGACTGTAGTTTCACTAGATTTGATTAAGTGAATAGGGAGATCCATGTTCGAACTATATTGATTGTGTTAGTGATCCAATACTTTAGTTGTGTTACAAATTTTTCATACTTCATTACGCTTAATTTTGATAAAGATCCGAGAACTTTAATTCTTTTGTGTTTGGCTTGAATATGATTGTTAGTGTCAATATAAAATTTTATGGATTTAATTACATAATTACCAATCATTTTCTATAATGGGTGATAACTTTTTAATTAAGCGAACTAATTTTATATCTATTTTAGAAAATGATAGTGCTAAAACTGAACAGTTTCATATTTGGATTAGGCTTCCTAATGAGCATTCTAATATTAGTACTGCATTAACTGCTCATATATCAAATTAAATGTCAATTTGCTTCGTTTTATTTGTTATAATTCTTATACTATTAACAATGGACTTAACCTTAGCATTGAGTTTACAGTGGCTAATGAATTTGTCAGGATATCAGAAGAT
Source organism: Anethum foeniculum (assembly GCA_003724115.2). Lineage (NCBI taxonomy): Eukaryota > Viridiplantae > Streptophyta > Magnoliopsida > Apiales > Apiaceae > Anethum > Anethum foeniculum. Next base: position 3,409 of record PHNY01024283.1, on the reverse strand, counting down.
GACTTTAAAGAATATCTCAATCTTCCTAGAGATAACTTTGTTGCACCACCAAGTGATGCAGAACTGTTTGTCTTCTTCCAAAGAATCAATGCTACACTTGAAAATGGATCAGTTCCAACGAAGTTCTATAAAATGCCTGACCCAAAGAATGGAACTTGTTTATTACAATCATGTCATACTCCTTCCCAGCAAAAACATGAGGGTGAAGTAGTTTATCAACACTAATTCAACAGATTGGAGTTGTTGCTGCTCAGAATCTAAGGATTAACTTTGGACATTTGATGATGCAAAGAATTCAAGAACATCTCAATACCAGGCATAACTTCATGATCTATCCAAGATTCTTACAAATTGTTCTTGCCCGCAAGCTTAACCATGAGCAAAGTGCAATATTTCCTGGTATCAACCTTGAAGATCTACCAGAATTGCCAGTGAGAACTGTTGTAGTACTAAAAAATGATCAAAACTTTCAAAACAACAATGGAGGTATGCCAAATTTTGTCTTGACTGAATATATACAACAAATCCCTCTTATTGAGCAACAGATTCAAGTTGAAGCCATGGAGGTTGAAGCCCAAGAAGCTGAAGATGCTGAAGGAGTTGCTAAGCAAAAAAATATCATTCAAGCTCAAGAGGATGCCAATACTAAGAATGAAGCAATTCAAATGGAACAAGAGCCAATGATGCCTGCAGAAGATAGTCACAACATTGAGGCAAATGTTATGCAAAATCAACAGAATGAAAATGTTTATCTGCCATCTCTCTCTCTCCAAGTAATATGATTCCCTCTTCTACAAATATTTATATTTGTCTTTGTCCATTTTAATTTAGATATCCACACATCTTTCACACTACTACTCACTGAAGGCATAGGTCAAGGCACTGAATATAAAGTCCCAAATATTCAGAACCCACCTTTAGAGCTAAACACAGAAACACTTATCCCTCCACCTCAAACCCTGAAAAGAAAAAAAAACTCTCTGAGAGTGTTGAGGGAGAAACTGCAGACAATGCAGCAGATAAGGAAGGTACTGAGAGAGAACCCGAAGCTCTGCCTCTTCAGAAGAAAACCAAAACCACTAGGGCAACTGTAAGCTCTCATGTAGCTTCCAAAAAAGATATAATGGCTGAAACGGCATATAAACAGTTACTAGATTCATCTTCTCAACAAGATAATCTATTGAAATTCGCCAATCGGCCATGACATCTGAACGAGTATCACCACCTCAAACACAAAAATCTCTTATTGCACAAGGTGAGGTCGCACACACTAAGGAAGAATTGAAGGAAGCAGAAGGTTCAACCATATTATGGTTAGAATCTTCTGACAAAGATCCTTCAAAGGGTCACTTACATTCAAAGTGTTAGGAGAAAGTACTTTCTTCACTACCATTCATAGTACAGTACCTACCTCCCCAGGAAAAATAACCCTAGATGCATCTGCGGATAAGGGATCTAACATAGGTGCAGATCAGAAACCCATTAGTAATGAACCAGATTCAACTGTTGCACCTAATGGGAAAGTGTCTTCACTGACACTAGAGAGAACTGAAAAATAGAATCCATATATTACGGCTTCAGTTACTCTCACAAAGATTCCAACTCGTAAAGAATCATCTACGGATGATAGGCAACTTGTTTCTAAAAAGGACGGGGATTCGCGAACTCCCATTGCACCACGGGTGACCTCCTTAAGGATGGCTATAGTGATTTCATTTGCAGGTACCTTGGAAGCTAGGAGCATTGAGAGAAGTGAAACACAAACCATGAGGTTGAGTGAAACCCCTAACCCCAATCCGAGTGAAAGAGTGATGAGTGAAACATAACGAGACCCCTTAAGTGAGACACCCACCTTACTAAATACACTTAACACTACAAGAAATTTGTTAATAGACATCACACATTAGACATCGGTTGTTGTTGCCGCTGATGTTAAAATAGTTAATAACATCACCCCGCATTTTTGTGATGTCTTTGTCATTTCAAGACATCAGTTGTTCTAAAACCGATGTCTAAATTTTCCTTAAAAAATTCAACTCTGGCGCCCTCCTTAATATTTCCCCCACTTAGTCAAAATTTTCCCTCTTTGTCCTAAAATTCATTCCCCCCGCTTTTTTCCCTCTTCAGACAAATAACTAAAAACAAAAAAAAACCAAAAACAGAAAAAACAAAACTCCCATTCTCTCCACTCTCTCTCTCTCGACTTTCTCCACTCTCTCTCTCGACTCATCGCCTCAAACCACCACCACCTCATCGCTTCAAACCACCACCTCAACTCCATCTCTGTGCTCCCTTCACCATCTCACAAGCCATCTCAACTCCATCTTTGGTGCTCAATTCACCGTCTGTATGCTCCGCGCACCATCTCACTTCACCATCTGAAGTTTGTAAGGTTGGTAAGCTTATCTCATCTCTGTAAGCTTGGTAATCTAACGGGTCTTCTCTGCATGAAGACCAATTTTGTAAATCGGGGATTTTTTCAAATGGAAACCCTAATTTTGTAAATTGGGTTTTTTTCAAATCAAAACCCTAATTTACACTGTGTATAATGTTTCATTTAATTCAATCTATTTTGAAGTTACTAATTGTTTTTAATTTGTTGTATACAGGACCAGTTGGGGATTTAAACTTTTAGGTTTTTATTTCTTTTGTAATTTTGTTTGGTTTTCTTGTGTGTATATAATTTAATAAGAACCTTCGAATTATATGGTCTAATGTTTGTTCATTGTAAGATGGGAATGTAAACTAAGAATATAATTTTTTTGAATCAACTAAGAAATTTCTTTTAATTTATTTTTTACAAAG
>PHNY01024209.1:826-13860 GCA_003724115.2 Anethum foeniculum | reverse complement strand
TATATATATATATATATATATGCAAAGTACTCTCTCCATTCCACTAATACCCATATATTCAATATTTAAAAAATTATTATAAATATTTCACACATATTTTAAAATTATTAAAATGTGTGCCCCTTAAAGAACCTTGAGGGATAGAGGAGGAACTATTGCCCATGACTAGACATGGAAAATCATTCAAGTCGTGTATAATCGTGTCGTCTACTTTTGTGTTTCGTATATTTGGTGGGTAGACACGAACACGACAAGAATTGAAGTCGTGTACACGACCTGCTAACACGAACACGACACAATTAAAAAAACAACAAGACACGACACGAACTGAGGTACACGAAATTTTTCATCAACACGAAAATCAAATGACACGAAATGGTACACGAAAAAACGAAAACATGAAATTTACATGAAATAAATACGACCTGGTAAACGATTCAGAACATGAAATTGAATACAGAATTTTAAATTATTTTATAAATGATTTGAATATAAAATATATGTTATAAAAATTGTATAAAGAATTTTAGATTATATTATAAAAGTTTTACATATATGATATTTATTTATTTATTTCGTGTACCTCGTGTTATGTCGTGTACCCAATGACTAAATACAAAACCGACATTACATCTTTTTCGTATACTTCGTGTTCGTGTACTCAAAATACAAACACAAATACTAAATTTTCGTGTCGTTTTTGTGTCGTATGAAAAATTATCAGGTGAACCATGACAGTGACTCTTTGTTAAATTCAATTTTTTTTTTCAAAAATACTTGTTTGTGTCAAACGTGTATAGTTGGATGAATGAATTTAATTTGACTTGATTAATTAATATATATTCAATCACATTCAAACTTTTTTCTGACAGCGAGATTAGTTGGATGATTGAATTTAGGTCCCGTTTAGCCGCGTTCCGCAATACTTTATCGATGAGTGTTTTGTCTTATAAGTTGAATTTACAACTTATGTTGAATGTTAGTAACGATGTACTTTTTCTCAACTTATTATGATTTTTTATTTTTTATTAGCTTTAATTTTAAAATATAAATTTTTAAATGTTAATCTAATTTAAAATTCACAAATTAAGATAATTATTTTTTTTAAAAATATTATTTTAATTTATTTAAATAAAAAAAATTCTGACTTATAAGTAAAATTATTCAAACACTTATATGATTTTAAGTATTCCTCTACTTATCGCCTAGTTATTTATTCATTTTAAATCATAAGTTACTTGTTTTAAAATTTACGAAACGGGCACCTTGATTATTAAATAACTTGATTATTAAATAATATTTTACTTGTTTAGACAAAACTACATTAGGTTGACTTATCTCAGCTTATATTTTTCTCAATACATTTTTTCTAGTTTTAAAATATTTAAAAATATATTTTAAAGACAATTATACATATTTTTCATTAATATAATTTTTTATAAACTACCACCCAACTTATTATATCCTCCGCCCCATTTTACATCTCGTTGTTGAAAATTTTACACATACTAAAGAAAATATAATTAGGATAAATTTTTCTCAAATATCAATTAGACTTAGAGGAACAAGTAATTTGAGTTAATTTTTTTTTTTTGGAAAATACCCATATGAGACTTAAAAGTATAGAATAGGGTATCTCTCTGTTTCCTTTCCTTTTGCGTATTCTTAGAGCATCTCCAATAGTGGTTGTCAAGGGGTTGTCAAATCTTATGTGGCATGGCACCCTTGGTTGCCAACCTATTGGAGTTATTTGTTGCCAAGAGGTTGCCTACCAAGATTGTCAAAACTTGGCAATTTCCTCATTTGGTTAAATACAAACTATTGTTCAAAAAGTATAACCAATCTTACCCATTTTCATAAATTCACATTTTTTTATATATTAGTGTAGGAACCATGTTGGCAACTTTTGTAGTTGCCAACTATTGGAGTGTATTTTGAAACAGGTTGCCAAAACTGATATGGAGGAGAGACAAAATAAAAAAATAATATATATATTGACTTGACAAAATTTGACAACCTTCTTAGCAACATCTATTGGAGATGCCCTTATACGTTTTCTTTCGCCAATAATTCTACTTTTACTTTTACTTTTACTTTTTCTTTCTCTTTTTTTCTTTATGCTATATGTTATATTGTTTACTTGCTATTGTTTACTTGCGTATTTTAGCTACAACAATAGCAGATATCTCATATTAATGCACTATTCTTGTGAATACCCTGCCGATAAAAATGCACTATTTCTTAAAGTCGTAGGAGGGCCCGACAAGAGGAATAGGGTGTATGGAATCGGTTCATCACAGACCATCTTCTAGAAGTGCAATGTTATACCTCATCCTTCATCCTTCATCCTTTGCCAGTGAAGAAGAAAATCAAAAGCTGAAGCACCAGTTAACAGAGATGAATGAACAGATGAAAGTGATGGAAAATCAATTAGCTATGATTATTGAGGCTAATTCAGTTTGACTTCCTCATTCCCCAATTTTAGATGTTCAAAATGATGACAATTAGTATTATATTAGTGTATTCACTACCCATTTTGACCTAGAACTGTTTATGTTGGGAATGATTATCTTGGTATAATTTTGTACTAGTTATCTGCTAATTTCGGATTTGAATATGATATTGACATATAATATATCTTGGTATGGTGTAGTTGTTAGTTTGTGGAAGCTGGTTAGGTGCTCTTAGACTTTGGAGAATATTTTGCTCCATTGCTCATTTTGTTCATCTTGTACTTATGACATATGGTTTCTTATCAATGGAAATGAAAATGATTTTTAGTTTCTTTTGTTAAATATGTACACATTTAGAAAAATCACATATTTGGATGCTTGCATTCTGTTAGTTAGGATGTTGAAAAAATGTTACTAGTGTTAGAAATAAGTTAGTAAATTTAATAATGGATCATCCTAATTTTCTTCTGTTAGGAATCCGTTACTAAGTTTAATAACAGATCATCGGTTATAAAAGTGTTACTAGGAAAAAGTTAGAATTCTGTTATTAGTCAATGGTTATTCCGTTGTTAATTTACCAACGAAAAAGAATTCTGTTGGTAGCGATTTCCCAACAATGTTTACTCCAACCAACCATTTCAGTTGTCATTCTGTTGGTAACCTGTTTTACCAACGGATTTCCATCAAATGCCAACCGAGATCAATTTAAGTTTTACTCAACTCGAATTGTTTGTAATAAAAGTATGGCTCATTTTTAACAAGCCGATTATCAACATCATATTTCTTCATTATGAAAGAAATTCGTTTTAACTCCATTAAAACAGGTCGCATTAACTTTGGAATAACTATGGAACAAATTTTGTGTAGTCTCTAATTTAACACAACCTGAACTTGTTCCATATTTTTTGTTAAGTAATTAGAAGCTCTGAAATTTTAAAATATCAGAGGAAGGTCAAAATAGAATCTTATGCTATTCAACGCTACCACAGCCCCGCTATACCGGTTTTATAAGCAATTAATGAATTAAATATTGTGATCAGGGATAGACTCATGTCATCCTCCACGCTAAACTACATCAGTTTTTTTGTGGCCAATTGTATCTCTTGCAGGACAATTTGTAGATTCATTTATTCTCAATGAAGTAGGAATTTTATTAACAAATAGTAGTTCAGTCAACCACGTTTAACGTAATAATACTGGTTTTTATATGCAATTGTCACCTGTTGCTCATAATCCATTCAAATCATCAAATGTCACCTTTTACAGCAATAAAATAAATACATACATAGATGCATAATGTCACCTATTTGTTTGTGTTCTTTTTTTACATGTAGTGGGGGGATAAGTGCATTCAGTTTTCATTGTTTTACTTTTTGATCAGCATTTTATAAACAAAGAGACTAGTGAAGTAGTCTTTTTCTTTTCCTACAGATTTCAGAGTTAAATTTTCAATTGAATCCCCTGATTTAGACCAAATGCACATCATAACTCATACTTTAAATAATTACACTATGCATCCCACCTTCAATGGGAGGATATATCAAAGAAAGTTGATGCTCATCCCATCTGTTTTATATAGTAAAACAGTTTACTAAATTACAAAGAAGTAAAATACACAAAAGATAATGTACATTAACATTTTACACGCTGGTAGTTGATTTTTACTTGCTACTTGGATTCAACGAAAGACCCATAATCCATTATAATGCACATAAGGCAGACAACAAATTTTTCATGATCCATATTTAAGAGTGGCTCCCATTTGTAATACGAGTATCTTCTTTCACCACATTTTCCGCAGATGAAGTTTTGTCTAGTTCCAGTGAGTTCAAGGCTGTGTACATGCAGATTATCAACCTTAACAATTCCCCATACTTGATATTTGAACGGGAATCTTGATCAATACATAGAGCATGAAATGATGTATCACATTTGCGACAATGATAAAACCAGTAGTTTGGATTAATATCCTTCTAGCAGAGTTCATAGTTGAAAGCTTGTGGATGACCTTTAACTGGAGGAAACATCAAGATAAGTTGATGCTCATCCCATCTGTGCTTAATTGTTCCCGGTTTTAATACACATTTTATGTCAATATAATAGTTACAGATTTGACATTTGAAGCAGTGGCCATAAATATAGGATCCACGCCCTCTACATTTCTTGTACGCAATACCACTCAACTGGTAAAGAGTGTGCTTATGGCTTTTATGTTTAATCTCACTAGGAATTGTTGCACATCTAACATCGACCAAATATCCATACGATTCATCAGAATAAAATATTCCATTGCAAAACTTGTCACATCGATGAAATATCCATATGATTCATCACAATAAAATATTCCATTGCAAAACTTGTCACACAAACCGCATGTGTAGAAATTTAATGGCATAGTTGTTTCATAACATTTAGTCAATCTGGTGATCTCATAGCTTGGATTCACTAGAAGAAAAGAGGGACTTTTCCTACAGCGCATTTTCTACAGAAACATTTCCTACTCGCCTTTTCCTACCGAGTCAAAGGGTCTTTTCCTACCGCTCCTGAAGACCGGTAGCAAATGAGAGCCATTTCCTACCAACGGTGGTAGGAAATGGCACATGCGTGGCCGACTTTGCCACCGCATTCTTGTCAGCACGTCTGACACTAAAAAACGACATCATTTTCATCAAAGTATTTCCTACCCCTCAACAGTGGTCGGTTTTGTGTCAACCATTTCCTACCGCTGGCGGTAGGAAATGTATGTGCTTCTTATGAGTTGCCACGTCGGCGTCAAACGACACCGTTTTTTTATCAATTATTTCCTACCGTCAGCGGTAGGAAATGTATGTGCTTTATATCTCAGCAGAAGTTTTGACACGTTTCGCCTTGTGATTGGTCGATTGTCTTATAGCTCATTTCCTACCAATAAGGGGTAGGAAATAACCATTTGTAATTGAAATTTTAACTATAATTTTTAACTGTAGTTGAAATTTAGGGGTTATATTAGGTTACACATTATTTTTTATAATAATATTTTTTAATGATCCAACCGTACGGATGCGGACATTACTACAAAGTAATCATATGTACAAAAAATTCGTTTCAGTTTAACCTCAAAAAAATGATTTTATAATACAAACTAATTTTACAACAAGTAATTTATTATTACAAAAATAAAAACCATTAAAATATCATGAATATAATTTGAAATGCCATTTTTCATACTAATCATTCCACTAAACTAAAAAAAATGATGATATTTTTTAGAAAAAGCTCCATTTACAAAATTGAAAAGTAGAAGTTATGTACTTGGAGATTGAAATTTAGAGGTTAGATTAGGGTTTCACAAAATAATTTTTAATTTTTTTTAAAGATGATCCAACGGTACGGATGTCAACACCGTTAACAAAATATGATGTATACAAGAAATCACAATATTTTTAACTCATTTATGATGATTTTATAAGAAGTATATATTTTTAACAATTTAATATTTTTATAAGGTCAAGTATCTTGTAAATAACTATTTGCACAAAAACAGAACTTGGTGCATGGTTTGGGTGTGTAATATTGGTTTGGAGGTCTAAGGTTCGATTCTTTCAAAAATCAACCTTTTTATTTTAGCAAAAATTGCCAAAATTTCGTAAAAAATTTGAAAATGGCGCCCAAACCTTTTCCTACCAATTGCTGGTAAGAAAATGTATGACTATTTCCTACAGACTACAAACATTTCTTACCACCTATAATTTTTCATTTAAATTCTAACTTTAATTAAAATTTAGGGGTTATATTAGAGTTACACATTATTTTTTAAAATAATATTTTTTTTAATGATCCAACGGCACAGATGCCGATATCACTACAAAGTTATCATATGTGCAAAAAATAATTTAATTTTGACCTCATTTGCAATGATTTTATAATAAAAACTTGATTTACAACAAATAATTAATTATTACAAAAATAATAAAAATAGTTAAATATCACGAATATAGTTTGAAATGTCATTTTTCATACTAATCATTCTAATAAACTAAAAAAATTGATAAGTTTTTTTATAGAAAAACGTCCCTTTAAAAAATTGAAAAGTAGATGCTATGTATTTGGACATCGAAATTTATTAGGGTTTCATTAAATAATATTTTTTAAATTTTTTTAAGACGATGTAACCGTATGCATGTCAATATTGTTAACAAATTATCATGTATACAAGAAATCACAAATTTTTAAACTCATTTATTATGATTTTATAACAAATACATATTTTTAACAATTTTAATATTTTTACATGGTTAAATATTTTCTAAGTTAGATTATACACAAGAAACAATTTGTTGCAATGGTTGGGTAGTGCATACATTGTGCTCATGGTGAAGGGTTCAATTACATGCGGAAACAAACTTTTTTCAATTATAAAACTCAAAACTTACCGCATATCGGAAGGAAATATGTTAGTTTTTTTCGAAAAATTCAAACCTAAACTACTAAAATCAAATTTCAGAAATTTCTCCAAACTAAAAATTTAAAATTTTCATTTAACCTCATAACCTACAGCAATTCGGTAGAATACGCCTTTGATTTCAAAAAAAAAATTCAAAAATCGCGCCGAAATGAAAATTCAAAATTTTCCCCAAACCTCATTTTCAACTTAAATATTTCAAACTCTCTTTTCAACCTCATTTCTCATTCTATCTCTTCTCATTCACCTCCTTAAACCTCATTCTATTTTCCCTCATCCCTTCACTAACATTTCACATAGATGGCGTTACATTTGAGCATGGGTGTTATCTTAGCGTATGTTACTGTAGGTATGAAATTTTCACCCTATCACAACACAGGGTTACTAAAGGCATAAACGTATGTTGCCATAGCTCACCAATGTGTTACCCACGACAACACAAGATACTATGTTGCCATAGACTATATCAATAAAGAAATTTTTTAATTGAATCAGAAATTAATTTTATCGTTAAAATAATTAATTTAGATAAAATAATTCATTTATTTGTCTTAGAAAGTAAAAGTACAATAACTAAATTATTTATTTATATTTTATAAAAATTAAAATAGTTTATTAAGATTTCAAATTAAATAATATTTTTTTATTAATTAACTTTAATAAAAGTTAAAAATTTTGATTGAAAACACTAAAATATTTCTTTATAGAAAAAAATCGTGTAACACTTTAAATTTTTACAAATTTATTAGATTAATTATAATTGTAATAAATAAAATTTATGTAATTTAAATATTACAATATTTATAAAATTGAAAAAGAAAATGTAAATGGTTGAATTGGGTGGGCTTTGAAATGCATGGGTGGCTAAATTTTGGACAAGCAGGGGAAATGAAAATTTTGAAATAAAAAGAAGGGAAAAATCATTTACAGACTCTTATCTCTTTCTCTTCTCCACTCTCCCTCACTCAATCTCCTTGCCTCTACCTATCAAAAAATTATATTCGAGCTCTTTTAGGGTTGAAACATCCTTCGAGCAATACAATCGAGCAACGAATTTGGCTGGATTCAAGGTTTTCAGATTCAATTACAATTGAAGCAGAGGATTTCTATTCAATTAGGGTTCAAACTCTCTTCTGTTTTTAATCTTGGGTTTAATTTGGAGGTATAACCTCTATTCCGTCTTCTATTTAAAGTGTATGTCTCACTCAATTTCCCAGTTTCTCTCACTCGCTATCTCTCTATCTATCATTCCCCCTTGCTATCTTTCATTGTATATTCTCTTTTGAATTTTTTTAATATGTAAAGTTCTTCCCTTTTTTATCTTGAAATCAACTATTAATTATTTTTGTTGCTAACACACGATTGATTTAATGTGATTAGTGATAATTTGCAGATAAAATCAAAAGCAGTTGAAAGATTAAACACAGAGTACAAACCCAATGTTTTGGATAAGTTGTTTCTCAATTCATTTCGAAATAAAATGGTCCAGGTTAGTTCATTTCCATTTTTACCTCTTCTTACTTTTTTTTTCTAAGTTTCAAGAAACTGGATTGTGTGTGTATTGTTGTCTGTTTGATTGTGATTATGTTTTTTTTTTAAAGTTATGTTATAATTAAAGAAGGGTAGCAAAATTGATAAACTGAATGTTGGGCATTTAGGGTGGCCTTTTTTAAGCTAGAAATTTGCATTATCAACAGGAGGCTGGTTGGGATACTGAGAAGCCTGGATATGATGGACTAATTGATGTAGCAAAACGTCTTATGATTGGTCGAAGCAACTCTGAAACAATAGAAGTAGCGGTATATTGATATGTTTTTTATTTTTGCTTATCGATGTTAAAGTTTATCAAATTGAACAGAAAGCCTCTGAAAATTGAAGTAGTGATTACCAGAATTTATGCAAGGATTACAAAAGAAGTTAATCTGCATTTCTATATCTTTGGTTCTATACGTCTGCAGAAATAGTTAGACCACACTTTGGAGTTATTAGTCTTTTTCTCTAATTGCATACGGATATTAAGATCACTCATTCCTCCATTACTGCTACAGCTTTACAAATTGCTAATTGCCTCTATTGTGGGAGGGAAAGTGGAGGCATTGATGGTAGGTTCTTACACATTTGGCTATTATAGTGATAGTTTCTTAGGCTTTTGTTCAATCATTTCTTTTTTTTGGAAGGTCATTTCTGAATTCTAAGACTACAGTTTTTTTGGTGAAATATGCTGTTATCCTATGTATATATATTTGAAAGGAAAAACTAGTTGAGTCTGTTTGTTATCTATGTACGTATGGTTACTTGTGTTCAGGTGTCTAACAGAAATGAAACTTTGAAAATTTCAGGTGAAAGATTAGGCCGCGGAATAGTTACTGATGCTACTACTACTCTAATTGTAAACACTTTTGCGTACTTTTTCAAGAAAACTTTTGAGCTTATTGATTTAAAGGTCAGTCTGGTAGAGTATGATAGGTAATGATATGGCTTCAAGCCCCTAATACATATGTTTTTTATGGCATTTCCTCCTTGCTTAATTATTTAGGTAGCATCATTTTGTTTGATTACAAACAGTACTTGTTTAATTATTTAGGTAGCATCATTTTGTTTGATTAATAATTTAGTTAGTGATCCCCTTTTAACAAAAAAGACCTACTTTTAATGATAACTACATAAATCAAGGAATATCTGTTATAATACAAAAAAAATACATACTTATAATGATAACTGAAATGTTATGCAGCATCCCTAGAGCTTCATTCTACAATATTCAGTATCTTTAACAATCACATATTTATATTTCATTTTTTCTATTAAAATCTACTGAATTACTGTTCCATTTTCTCCAATATCTTTTAAAACCTATTCGAAGTTGACAGGCAGGTTGAAGAGAAAACATGATAGTCTAAGGGAGTTCACCAAGTTGTGGTGGCTAAAGAAGGTTTATGGGTTCAGGTATGTCTTTGCTTCAAAAATGTCTTTTTAGGGTTTTCTTAGTTTAAGAACAGCAGAGCTACACCATTCATTTTTTCTTAATAAATTGAGATTTTTAAGTGTAGTTCATAGGCTGATTCAGTTGTTGTGGCATAAATCACGTACCATTTTACTATTGAAGTTATATCTGAAGCTTCCAGGGATGACAGGAACAATAAAGACAAAAGTATGGCTAATTCTTTTATCTGAATATTGTGTTAAGCTGTTCATTTCTTGTAAAATTGTATTCTCAATGCTAATATTTATATTTAACTGTCATGACATAATATTGTTTCAGCCTAAAACTTTCAGAAAAAGGAATTCATGAAAATGTTCCGGTTATGGATCCTTCATCCCTCAACATCTTTTATCAGTTAATATAGTGTTTGTCATGAATGTTCTTGTTTAATATCATATTTAAATTTGCATAATACTCTAATATGTATAGTCCCATATGTATATAGATTGTGTGTGACTCAGTGCTATAATGATTAAAGCTAATACTCTCAAAACTGTCTTTCAGATGCTCAACAAGGAACATGAGAAAGTGGAGGATGCAAATCCTACAACTGTCTCACTAGTTGTTCGGAGCTGATCACATTCTTTTTTTGGTTGTTTCTCTGTATTTTAGTGAGTGACAGGCTTCCACTAAACACATGTGGTCATTAGGTTCAAAGCTATTTATATGTAGTATGTACCTTTGCTATGTAGTCCACCAACTAGTGATATTCTTCAAACAACATTGAAAATGTTCAGATTATTCTATTGACAGAGTTCTGTTTTTTTCAAAAGAGTGAGAATGATGCACTATTAGTAATAATTCAAGAATTTATATTTATTAATTTGAATTGAGTTATTATTCTAATTATTCATGGAATATTTCCATTTATATTTTGGATTTAAATATTTGTCTATTTATTATTATATTTGTGAAAATTAAAGGAAAAATAAACGAAAACAAATTATTGAATATGATTTTTTTTAAATTATTTATGTGGGCCCCACTTTTTTTAAAATAGAAATCAAAACATGTATTGAAACATAAAAATTGTGATGCTCTACGGTGCTATTACAACATCTATATTGGTCTACTATAACAGCTGAGGCTATGTTAGCTAAGACCTGTTTTAATGTTGCCATAGATACCTATACTAACTAGCTAGGATCCAACATAGGTTTGGTGTTGTTATAGCCTTTTTTTGGCCTATAGCAACATCAAATGGGGTCTATAGAGACACAATTTTGGTGTTGCAAAAAGCCATCTATGTCGTAGTGAGTTTAATAAGCATCCCTTCATCTACTTTAATCATCTCACCTCTGTTAGGTCCCAAAGTATTGTAGAAGGGGGGAGGGGGTTAAATACAATACTCACAATTATTTCGATTTCTTTTTGAGTTCTTTATTTTAGTTATGTAATCGAAATAAACACAAACAAGTTGAGGAATATATTGTTTGATTAATATAAACCTTGAGTTTGCTACACTCTAATCAATGAATGATTAGCTACAATGAATTCAACAGCATAACAATACAATTAAAAGCTTTGATAAAGATATCGCTTTAATGGAGCTCTCGTAAATGTAGTTGACAGCTGAGAAAGACGAATGAAAGAAATGAATTCATTCTGTTGGTTTTGTGTAGGCTTGAGATTCACTTTACACGTGGCAAAACCAAATCCACTTGTTGTGCTTCACAATTTCTGCAGTTGCCAAGTCCTTAGAGGTGACAGGACTTAGGAGATGACACTAGCTTCCATTTAATCTTCTAGAGGTGACATGAATCATGTCTTCGAAGTTAAGTGGCGACAGGAACTTCCTTGTAGCTTTTAAGTGGCGACAGAAGCCTTTGGTTATGTTTAAGAGGCGACATATACCTGCCTTTAGTCAAGAGGCGACATGAGCCTTTGACTAAGGCTTGAGAGACGAAAAGGATCAACTTGTGAAGCCAAGAGGCGACAGTGATCCTTCCTTAAAGTTTGTATTTCTTGAACTTTTTCTGAGTCATTACTTTAAGCCTTCTGTCTTCTACTTCTTTCTTCTGATAGATCAATATTCTCATTTCATGTAGTATTGACACCTAGTGCACTGGTCTGGTTCACAGATGACTAACACTGAAAGTCAAATATCAATCACTTTGCAATACTGAAGTTGATTTCACTTTGCAGCTGCTTCATTGCTTCAATCCACTGAAATCCTGTGATCTGTAATACTTCGAAATCAAATCCATTTCTGTAACATGGAGTGTTCTGACATTTTATTCTTCATAGAGGTATGATCATAAGAATGAACTTCTTTATATGACTCTTCAACAGACTTCAAGCTTTACTTCCATGTTTTGATTCTTTGTATTTGTCCTATAGTTGATCTTCTGGATTCCTGTGCTTCATAGTTAATATTATTTTCCTGATTCTTATCCTAAGTTGAGTTGTTATCCTTCTATTACATATTACATTACATTTATGCTTTACAATTCCCCCTATTTGATTGTTAGAGTTCGACAAGTAAATTCCTAAGGTTAACTCAACTGATAACAATAAAAAGTAAGTACGTAAAGTAGGTTATAATATTAATTACATTCTGGATCATATTTGCATTTCCAGATTTCTTGGAATGATAAGTACAAGATACAGATGTGTTCCTCTACTGAACTAATTTTGAGTTGTCTTCTGTTTCTTGTGCTTCTTCTTTTTATCTGTTAGGTCTCAAATATACTGTAGAAGACGGTGAATATAGTATAGAACAATCAAATCGAAAACAGATAAGTAAAATGATGAACAGTTTTACATTGATGAATAAAAAATGTTACTGTAATACAAAGTACTCTGTAAATGAATCTAAGAGTATTCTTGAGAGCTGCTAGGTTACACGAATGATAGTAATAACCAACGACGACGACGACAACACATATAGTGTAAACCTATCAGTGTTTATATACTACACAGTTACACAATCAATTACTACTGATATGATTACATAAGTATGACTAGACAAAGATCATATCTAATAATTGATTGCTCCTTTCCATATGTGGAGTAACCGACATATCCTTGCAATCTTCACGATCTTCAATCAGATAAATCACTACATGATTTACTACTTCTTCAAGGTCTGACAGAATAAATACTGATAACTAAATACTGATATCAAACATTGATATCAATCTATCATACTCTCATA
>PHNY01024153.1:18719-29523 GCA_003724115.2 Anethum foeniculum | reverse complement strand
AACAATAAAGAAATAATAATAAATGACTTTATTGACATTATTTTACTTTAAACTGAAAATTATTGATTTAACGAGTGTATTTAATAATTAAGTAATATCATATAAACCATAGTGAAAAAAGGAAATTATCATTTCATATTAAATAATATTTAATAATCTAAAATAGTAAAGATGTTTGGTTCAAATAAGATAGTTATACAATTCGTTTCACAAAAGAATCCTATTAGTAACGATAATACGGAACCTTTTGTGTCCACTCGAACAAAGAAAACCCATAAGATTGTACTTTAAACTTGAGTTATTATCCAAAAAACCCAATAAACTTATCATTTTTTTGCCAAAAAACCTTTAAACTTTTTTTTTTCTCTAACAACCCCAATAAACTATAACTAATTATGAAATTTTATATAAAATTAATCATGGTTAAATTTACATATTTGACTTGTCAAATATATTTACAGGAGTTTTTATTTTTTATACACGTGTATGCCACATATACAGTATACATTTATTTCACTAGTAGAGCAGTTGAAATAAGGGTTTCATCATCTATCATATTATCGCAATCACTTGTTATAACAACCTTTGGGTGATTTACAGATGATAACTATTTAATCACAACTAGTCGGCAATCCGTGCGAAGCACGGACCCGAAATTAAAAATATTAAATTAATATTTGTAGAGAATTAAACCTCATAAGTCACACCCGTGCAAAATACGAATCAAAATTAGAATATTGGTATCAAATTAAATTAATAATCATAAAGAATTGGATTTGATGAGAATATATTATAAATAAATGCTATAAAATTATGTAAGTTAAAATAAATTGAACCTTCGTGCAGTTACGAAATTCTACCTAATAGTTCTACTTCTGCACCTAGTAGTTGTTTTACTTGTTACAAAAATCTAACACGTTATCTCGTTACTAATATGATTCTTTTGTGAAACGAATTATATAACTATCTTATGAATAAAACATTTTTATTATTTTAGATTATTAAATATTATTTAATATGACTTGATAATTTTCTTTTTCACAATATTTTATATGATATTACTTAATTATTAAATACACTCGTTAAATTAATAATTTTCAGTTTAAAGTAAAATAATGTCAATAAAGTCATTTATTATTATTCTTTATTGTTAAAATATATTTCCAATTTAAAAGTAAATCAAGACTTGGATGGAGACTAACTAATAAAAAACAAAGTCTACAGTGAATAGAAGTCAATTCGTGTTAGTAGTTGTGATTTACACTACGCCATAAGTGGGCTACTGTAATGCAAGTGTTACAAGCAGCGTTACATTAGTTAAGAGATTTTTGGCCTATTGTAACACCTCTCGATTAGTGTTACAATAGCTATAAAGCTAGTGTTGCAAACAAATCCCGGTGTTGCAGAGCATGTAACACCAGCACCTGGTGTTACATTAGGTACTTTTTAATTTTTAAAAATATTAAAATGGAAATATTATTATAAAACTAGTATTCAAATAATATTTTGGATTATTAATTAATCAAGAATGTAATATATAATATAATAAAAATTATGAAACTTTTGTACATAAATATAAAAGTACTTTGATAGTTTATTATTTAATAAATAATAATTTAATAATTAAAATTAAAAACCAAAATATAAAAAATCAAAAACTAAATGCACAGTTTACTAGGTGAAAAAAAGAGCGGTAATTTTCCCGCTGAAGCGAAACAGATCGGGACAAAAACACTCACACCCATCTCTCACAAACACAAGCATTCTCTTGGGTCTCACAAACACACACAAACATTCTCTCCGATGAACGGATGAATTGTCTCTAATTAGTGTTCTTCATTGAAGTCAATGGTTTGGTGTTTGAAGACTCCCAAACTCTCTCTTTTTCTCTCCCTCGACTTGTCTACGGCTCCAATTTAAAGGCAAATACTAATTTTTAATTGATTTGGCAGGTAATTTGAACTTCAAAACGGGGGTTTGAGTGAATTGGTAAGTATATAAATCTTAATTGGAGTTTTGTTCTTTTCAATTGTAGGTTTTGGTATGATTAATTGGAGGTTTTGTTTTACAGGCGATTAGGGCTTCAAAGTTGGGGGTTTGAGTTAATTGGAGCTTTCGACAAGGTAATAATGAAGTTATAATGAACTATGATTTTCCTGAACAGGTTGTAGCTGTCTTTGTTCTCTAGTAAATTTTGAGAGACAAGGTAATAATGTTTTCAAATCCTTATATTGTGAAAGTTATATGCTCTGTAGTAAATTTTGAGAAATAAGAAAAGGAAATAACACACTTTCTAAGTCCACTCACTGACTCATTGCTTAGCACTTCTATATGTCGGTTAATTTAAGTTGTGTACTGAATTTATCTAATTGGTCAAAACAGGGCCCACGGAGTTCAGAGCTGGAAGGTGAGTTAGTTTTTTTGAGTGTTTGATATTTTTATTAGGATTGTTGGATTTTGGTTTAATAGATATGTGATTTGGTGAATATTATGGATGTGACTTGTACTAGTGTGTTTAGGCGATCTCTGAGAAGAATGACAGGGACCGCAATGGTAAATTGATGCTTCTGAGTTGAGAGAGCCGCTGATGAGCCTTGGATTTGTGGTGTCACCTGTGGTTCTGGACTTGCTGCTGTCCAAGTTTGACAAGACTGGTGGAAGGAACAAGGCTATTGAATATGACAACTTCATCGAGTATAAATCAATATTACTAGTTTTAGCTCTACGTATTTAAAATTTTATTTTCTATTTTATTTTTTGGATGTTGTCATTACATGTGTTGTCTCACTTTGAATGTATAGTTTATGATTCTTTTTGTGGCATAGTGTATATTGTGGTCATACTTGTAATAATGTTATTAATCTTTAATGAGATGATATCTAACAGAAGGTAACCCATGGCTTGAAATTTTGTTGTCTTCTCTTTTTAGTTTTTGTAATGTATAGAACCAGTGCAAAATATTGGGATGCATCAAACTTTCTACAACCTTTACATCAAAATATGAATCGTCATTAGGCCTGTGATAATGATATTTTTTTTATTCTTTGGTAGTTCTCAAAGTGATGAGCAGGAATCTGAGGGGAGTTTACTAGATGTGGTTCAAGGGCCAAATTTGAAAGTATTTACAATTGGTGGGGGTTTAGTCCTGTTTTAACAACATGTATTCTCTGGTAATGGTAATTGTGCAGCTTTTCTCACAAATATCAATAATAACGCTGCTGTAAGGGTAATCTTCAACAACATGCATTATGATTTGCCTCCTTGGTCTGTCAGCATCCTTCCTAATTGCAGAAATGAAGTCTTCGACACTGCTAAGGTAAGTGGATGAGCGAAGGAGTTATACTTCAGTGCATTGCAATTCTAATGCTTATTCAGGATTTCCAGGACATCTTGCGCATGCTTATTCAGGTTTTCCAGGCCATCTTGCGCTATTTTGAAGAAATACTTTGTTTGCTCTTTCCTCGTGTAAGGGACTAAATTTTTTATAATAGTGACAAGAGATAATAGTGATTATCTGTGGTACATGACAAGGTGCTTTCCTGTTAATATCACAAAGGCTGTTATTGTTAAGTCTAAATGCAAATTATCTTTTAACCATATGCAATTTTCTTTTCGAAATAGAAAATCACTAGGATGAAATAATTTGGAATAGGAAAGTAGTTTTTGTTTTGATGAGTAACCAAGGATGAAATTAATTTAAGAACATGGCAATTATACTTGTTCTGACTCAAAATTTGTTCCCAAACCAGTGTTGATATTCGATCATCAGAATCATATCTGCGTGGAGGACAAAAACCTACTCTCATTGTGCAGTCAAGAGGTCATGCTGTACAGGTCTTTGTCAATGGGCAATATTCAGGTAACATTTGTTTTATACGTAATTACATATTATATCCTCTTGGTTTATACTTTATATTACACAATATAGATGATCTTTGTATTCTTTTCTTTTATGAATTAGCAATATAGGCATCATAATGATGATAATTGTTTAACTTACTAGTTCTGCCTACGGTACCCGAGAGAACATAAGATTCACATTTACCGGACCAGTTAACTTGCATGCTGGAACCAATAAAATAGCACTACTTAGTGTGGCTGCTGGATTACCAGTAAGTTTATTGCAATTTTTCACTTTCAGATGCATCATTAATTGCTTGGAATAGGTTAACTACACTAATACATTCCAATAAAATAAAATGATCTAATATCAGCAAGTAATATCAGTCAATAATATGAAAATACTTCTTTTGAAGAACATTGGGTTGCACTTTGAAGCTTGGAATACAGGAATCATGGGACCGGTTTCGCTACATGGAGTTGACCAGGGGAAGGGAGATTTATCATTTTAGAAATGTAGTTATATGGTAAGGGTACACTGTGCATTTGAGTAGACTATTTCTTTGTTCTATTAACTATGCATCATGTCCTTACGATTTCTGTGAAATAGGTTGGACTGAGAGGAGAGGCAAGGAATTTGGTCTCTCCAAGCCAAAGCTCAGCTGTTGAGTAGGTTGGAGGGTCACTATATTGCCACGGCCAGCGGCCATTGACATAGTATAAGGTAAGGGCTAGACCAGAGGAACGGTGCTTACTGTTTTACTTTAGTTAATATTAAAGCTAAACAAGAAATTCAATTATATATGTAATTTGATGTGCATCACTTATGTTTGTTTTTTTAGCAAAGAAAATTCAATCGGAACATGTTAGTAATTGGTATCTTTATAGTTGTTTCTAATGATATATATGACATGTGTGTAACTTATGATTTTCTTATTAGTAGGGTATAAGCAGAAATGTAATAATTTATTTAGGAAACTGAAATATGAAAGTACATTCTTAATTATGGTAAAATGTTCTCATTACACAGAATGCACAGCTCCATGCTTCTGTTTCAGTGGCTAGAGTTGCTCCCTGTTGCAGTTATTGCTGCAACACCTGCGTCCTCAGCTACAGGAAAGATGAATTTTTTTTTTTTTTTTTTTGGAAAATATGTACTTTCATGATGCTATAGGTGTATAATTTTTTTAATCATGTTGTAATTTTAAAAAATCAATTCATTTGAATAATAGTATATAATATTAATGGTGGGAAAGAGGTCTGAAGATAATTTTCTTTGTATTTGTAATCAAGAATTACTTGTGCTCCTCAAGCACACACATAAAGGAAAATCGTAGACGGGTAGAGGAGGCTCAAAGAAGAGAATGAACGATATGAAAGAAGAGGAACGCTACCGCGAGTTAAAGCTTATCCAGAGACATCTCTTCGAAGAAAGTAACTTAAGGAAAAGGAAGAATATGTATTGTTTTGGAGATGAGATTATTATGTATTGGTACTTTGATGTATGCATTTGATTGATGTTTTGTTAACCATGAGATTGTTCTTTACACAGAGCTTATATTGCAAATTATTTAAATTTAACTGTTACATTTGCTTATTCTAGTGTAATATATGGTTACATGTAGTGTTACATTATATTTGCTATTGTTGCTTAATTACAAAAAATTGGTGTTACAATAGATAAAACAGAGTGTTACAATAGGTATTGTGGGACCCACGTGAGCCCCACAGGTGGGACCCATACTTGTGGGACCTCAGCTGGGGCCCGCTTATGCAATCTTGATCGAACATAATGTATCACTCATTTTGCGTTACATTTGGGCATCACAGTGTTACATTAGTGTCAAATTGTAACGTTTTTCTTACTGTTACTATAGATAACTGAAGTGTTACATTAGGGTATCTATTGTAATGCTCGTAAACGTAACGCCCCTTAGTGTTACAATAGACCTAATGTAACATTTTTCAGGCCTATTGTAACAGCATTTAGGCATTACAATAGCCCACTTATGGCGTAGTGTTAATAATATAAGATTTTAAAAATAATTATATAATTATTTAGTTAGTACCAAAATTTTAGAATACATAACCCTAGTACAATATTAATTTTTTTATATTATAGTTGTATTGTTTTTTTGCACTTATTAGTAGAGACTTAATAAAATTCAAGTACATTAATAACTAATGGGATGAACACTAACTAATAGAAAACAAAGGGGAATATAATTCTATTCGTGTAAGTAGCTGGCTGAATAATAATATAATTAGAAAAATAGATATTACATAATTATTCAGTACCAAAATTTGGTACTTTGGTACTTTAGTACCGTGTTCCATTTAAATATGGTTTCGCTTATTAATAAACAGTATAGATTTGGGTAAGTATTGTCCTTTAACCTTGATCTTCTTCCATTTCTTTGATGATTATAACATGTTAATTATAATCGTTTTATCCATCATAGTGTTGTGGATTTCTTATTCACTATAAATCTGCATATTCTAACACATATGTATGTGTATAGAGTGAACAGCATATGTAACTAGAACTATGAAACATAATTGTTGATTGATCATATGAATAATTCATGCTTAAGTAATACAATATATGTATTGTCCGGAAGGTGCTTGATATGAATTTAAACTAGCTTAGAGGGATTATCCTTTATTGGTTTTGTCATAGAGTAATTGTCTCTACTATGTGCCAGGTTTTCCACCTCTGAACTACTACAGTATATTATATAAGAATCTATTGCATTTGCACTTGGATAAAACTATTGCAAATGAATAGGAGAACCTACTTATTTACTTAGACCAAGTTTACCAACCCATCTATGTATTTAGATTAAGTTTACCAGGTCACAGTCACTTAAATCTACTTTAAAAGTGCTTCATCAAAGTTTTATTTCTGAGAATATTTGTAACAAATTACCAGATAGCAGATAGCAGATTACATGTTTTTATTACTTGAACCTAACCTACCAGATACTTCAAGTGTCAATGATTATTTGCAACATACATTTCTGGCACTGGTACACTTTAGTTGTTATACATTTTACTAATTTACAATAATTTGTATGTGCAGGATGGACATAATAGACTTGGAGATTCATTTTGATGGTAAATTTCAGAAATCTCCTTATCGCAAATATGTTGGAGGCAGAATAAAAATGTGCAAGAACTATGATGTTGATATCCTTAGTTATTTTGAGTTATTTGACTTGGCAAAAGAAAATGCAACTAATCAAGATATATTGGGGTTGTACTTTTGGTCATGTAACAGGGGTTTAGATTCAGGCTATATTAAATTATATAGTGATGGGAATGTGATGCAGATGCTAAAATATGGTTCAGATATGGACAACAAGTTTGAGATATATGTTGAACACAAGGTTGAGGAGGATACCAAAGTAGAGGGTGACAGAGAGAGTTGTGATAGCATACCGGCTTCTCTCGATAACATATCTGACAGTGATGAAGAGTTGGTGAATGTAAGAAAAAGAAACTAAAATTCTATCACGGGGATGGTGATAATGTGATAGATATTGAGAAGGAAGAAGAAAGCGAGGCTTACGCTGGGAGTGGAGAAAAATATAAGATTTATATTGATAGTGAATCTGAAAATGAATTGAACGTTGAAATTGATGATAACAATGAAGGAGAGGTCAAAATTGTGTTCGATGAAGATTTATATAGAAGTGATGATGAAGATAGAAGATGTTTGGAAGAAATTGAAGAGATTGAGGAGGCAAATAAAATTTTGAAAAAAAAGGAACCATATTATAATGACAAGACCGACTTCAGAGATATGGAACTAGTTAGTGGGATGAAATTTGCTGATCGTCATGAATTGAGGCACGCAAAAAATCTCACTCAGTTGCTAACAGTCTTGTAATTAAATATTTAAAGAGTGAAAGTACTAGAGTACTTGCAGTATGTGGGTATTCAGACATATGCAAGTGAAGGGTATGGGCTACTAAGATGTCCAGTGAGGAGAGTTTTCAGAAAAAATCATTGAATAATAATCACACTTGTATAAGGGACTACAATGCACGTGTTGTGAATAGTACATGGCTGGCAAAGGAGTATGCAAGAAAGATTAAAGATAATCCTAGTTGGAAGCTAAAAGATATGCAAGCTGATGTTTTCACAAACTACGGGTTGACTGTAACTTTAAATCAATATTGGAAGGCTAAATAGAAAGCTGTAGGAGAGATTGAGATTGACTTGGAAAAACATTATGCAATGTTGTTTGATTATGCAAAGGAGATCGAAAAGACTAATCCTGGTAGTAGAGTTGTGATTGATGTATCAAACGAAGACGGGGGCAGATTTTTTTGGAGGATTTATATATGTTTCATTGGTATCAAACGGGGGTGGAAAGAGTGTTGTAGAAAAGTGATAGGTCTAGACAGATGTTGGCTTAAGGGCAAGTGCAAAGGTGAATTGCTGTCAGCAATTGGAAGAGATGCTAATGATCAAATGTACCCAATATGTTGGGCAGTTGTCGAGGGAGAATCGTATGCCTGTTGGAATTGGTTTATTCGTCACTTATTGATGGATTTAGGGCCTGAGGGAATAATGAGCACTGGGCATGGATGGAGTATAATTTTAAACCAGCAAAAGGTTTATTTATGCATTATTTCATTCAATTATACATCTTGTATATCTATATAAATTTTTTATTACATTTCCAACTTGTGTGCAGGGACTGCTAAAATTTGTGGCTGAGCTTCTCCCACATGCGGAGCACAGGAATTGTGCTAGACATATATATGCAAACTTCAGAAAAAAATGGGATAGGGGCCATTATCGAAAATTATTCNCAGCAAAGAGCACCACGAAGGAAGAGTTTGGTAAGACAATAAATAAAATTAGTAAACATTCAAAACAAGCTTATGCATGGCTTATTGATCATGACCCTAATGTGTGGAGTAGGGCATTTTTGTTGTGTGACGAAATGCACAAATATAGAAAATAATATGTGTGAGGTATTTAATGGAAGCATATTAAGTGCTAGAGATAAGCTCATTATCTTCATGTTAGAGGATATTAGAAGAGTGGTTTTGGATAGGGTGGTAAAGAATTTTCCAAAGATTCTAAAAAATGAATCAGATCCTTTATGTCCAAATAAAAGAAAACAACTAGAGGATTTGAAAGCTCAGTATAGATTTTGGACTCTAAAGCATAATTGTGAGGGTAAATTTGAAATTTTTATTGGGAACTCATGTGGATATGTCGTGAATATGAGAGAGGAAACATGTACTTGCAATATGTGGCAATTAAGTGGCATTCCCTGTGTTCATGCTATCAGTGCCATTTACTATAGTAATGGTAATCCTGATGATTATGTTGATGTTTCATACAAGAAAGAGACTTATAGAAAAACATACACAAACTATATGCAACCATTAGAGGGTAGTAATATGTGGCCCGAGAGCATACTAGTGCCTGTACTTCCACAAGTGCAAAGGAGAATGCCAAGACCCAAGAAAGCAAGAAGAAAGGAAATGCACGAAGATAAAGATAAAGGAACTTCTTCAAAATCTAATGGAGCAGTGCTAGTTAGCAAGAAAGGAGTGCAAATGACATGTAGTAATTGCGGGGAAACTGGACATATTAAAAAAACTTGCAAGAATCCTCCGACGAAAAAGACTCCAGAAGTTGAGAAACCAAAAAATAAAGGCGGAAGACCAAAGGTTCAAAAAGCAGCATCAAGTTCTATTCAGAAGCCAAAAAAGAAAAATAAAAATGTTGGAGCTGGATTGTTTACCGATCCTAAAACAGGGAAGATGTATTTAAATGTATGTAATTTACATTTTATTTCACTATCAATTCTAAGTACTGTTAGTGGAAACTAATTAATTTTTAAATTTACCAGGGTTATTTGCTACCTAGTCGAGACGGAGCTGAAGCAAGTTCAAGCACAACCAAGGCAGGTCCAAATGCATAGAGAAATGAAAATGTTTCAAAAAATGATTCAATACCAATCCAAACAACTAAGCCTATGGAATCAGTTCCAACCTCACCCGATACATATTTTATATCCCAGGTATCTCGTATTATAAACTTCTGGTTTCCTGACTTCAAGTGTATATATATTTATATTGATCTTTTATTATCAATTTTACATGACTTAATTGTTGTCGTTACTGCTTCAAGCAGCTAAACTACATTGTTTTAGTACTAATTTTTATAATTTTGAACATGTAACAGCTTGTGGACTTGTATAAAATAGTTGACACTCCAAGGACAATCAGGAGGGTGGTGACAAGGCTGTCGCGTGCCTATCAAATAATAATTCCTAACAAATCCTTCTAACAATGTAGTAGGGTAAGTCAGAGTCGATCCCACAGAGACAAACTTATCAATCACTAGTAATTTTCGATTCGATTAACTAAGCCAATAACACAATAAAAATTGAGAGAGATTATTAAGCTAAAATCATACTAAAGTAAATATGTTGTGTATCAAATAAATAAAAGAAAACATCCAGAATTAAGTATCCCCACTAGCATGAATCAATGCAATTATGATTTTCCCGCCCCAATCAATCAAATACAACTCAAGAGAAAGATGCGCCCTATAAAATAACAACAACCTCTCTCGAGTATTAATGGTTTCTCTAAAATACAATCAAGCCTATTTTCATGGTATCATGCAATTTAGAGACATTAAACACAACATCCTAACTTCTAACAATCCGTACTACCTATTTTCATGGAGAAGTTCATGTCCTTATTGGATAAATCACAACCATCTAAGTACAACTTTCGTTGATAATTATAAATCTGGTTCAAACAATACACATAATCACGTCTGACTTGTAACTGTTAATTAAGAACAACTCAATAAGCAAGAGCATGTAATATAACTAAATTGGGGGAATTAGGAAAATCATACATCAATCATAACTAGGGTTCAACTTAACCCTGGATTAAAGATCTACTCAATCATAATTAGAATA
>PHNY01024104.1:11828-31837 GCA_003724115.2 Anethum foeniculum | reverse complement strand
CTAGTTCATAAGCCCAATCAAGGTATGCAGGCCCAGTAGGCTATACAATTAACCAAAATTCGTAGTCAACTTATCAGTTGACTAAACAACTTATAAGGAGTATCCTATCAAGAATATGATTTCTAGCAGATAACCCATAAGGAACCATAGCCAATAAGGAATCTGTCTCCCTTAGGTTTTGGACTCCAGAATTTAATCAACTGTGAAGACTTGTCCACCAAGTCTCCCAAACCTAATCTAACTCATGGGTTCATCACCTATAAAAGGGACCTGACCCCTCAATCTAGAACTACGTTTTTGACTTGATCCTTAGCTAACAGCAAGGTACGTAGGCATCTTGTGAAGGCAGATTAAGTCACGAAACACGAGACCAGTCATAAAAGCTTGAAGCTCTCCAACCCTAATTTGAAAGTATTAATTTTATTCCATAACAATATAATATAACATATATATAAACCGGATCGGGTCATTAACGGATCGGATCAGCCTAAATCCATATCCGCTCCATTTATTATCGGATTTTTCTTATCGGATCGAATTTCGGATCGAATTTTTTTAGCTAAATTAATATGTATTTATATCGATCTCTACATACTCATCAACCTATTTCAACATCTATATAAATAAAACTGATTTATATGCAACTATAAATCATTGAACAGTGATAGATATTAATTATTAAGAATGTGACCAAGCGTATTATTTTGTTTTCGTTAGACTTACATTCATCTTGCCTAAAAGCCGCAATTTTGGTACACAATATGTGAATATGGTACGAAATAATATAAATAATTATTATTTAGGTTAAAAATTCGATACATGAATATGAAAGTACACCAATAAGAAAAAATACGAATATAATTAATGTTGGGTTTAGTATTTTTATATAGGTACACGACACTTATGAAATTTTAATGATAAAATATATTTATGCAATCCTATATTATAATACCTGAGTCTACCCAGGTACGTGATTAACCAATCAAAAATTCGGAATTATATTAGAACCAATCAGAATTCAGGAAATAAATTCTGACCAATCATAATAACATTAAAACTTTCATTATTCTTGTTTATAATAATTAATTAACCACACCATTGAGTTAACCAATAACGTATTTTTCCATTCAGTTTTAACCGATGAGCGACCATGGCTAAAAAATAAACCAACCAAATTACAAATCTCCTATTTCCATACATATTCTTCTTTATTAACCACACAATTGAGTTAACCAATCACGTATTTTTCCATTCAGTTTAAATCGATGAGCGACCATGCTTAAAAAATAAACCGATAAAATTACAAATCTCCTATTTCCATACATATTCTTCTTTCCTTATAATATATGAGTCTAACTAGGTATGCGGTTAACCAATTAGAAAATTTAAAATAATTTTAGACTAATAAAAGAGAAATTTTAGACCAATCATATTATATTAAAAAATTTCTTACTTACCATTCTCATCCAATTATACTGACCATAATTAGTTAATAATTCTATCATACATATCATTCTTTTTATAATATCTGAGTATAACCAGATATGTAGTTAACCAATATTAAAATTTTGAATTATTTTAGACCAATAAAAGAGAACTCCTAAATTTTAGACTAATCACATTATATTAAAAAAAAATCTTATTTATCATTCTCATCTAATTATACTAATAGTTAGTTAATAATTTGAATTTAAATATTGTGGTTATTTAATTTAACATATTCATATAGTATATATTTTTATATGCCAAAAATTACTTATTATTTTTATTAAAAATTATCGAGTTATGTTTGATTTTATTTTATCAACCAATATGAAAAATTGAATTGTTTATGACCAATAAAAGAGAACTCCTAAATTTTAGACTAATTACATTATATTAAAAAATTTCTTATTTACCATTCTCATCTAATTACAGTAATCATAGTTAGTTAATAATTCTAATTTAAATATAATTATTATTTAATTTAACATATTCATATATTACATATTTTTATATGCCAAGAAGTACTTACATATTTTAATTAAAAAACTTATTGAGTTATGTTTAATTTTATTTCATCTCTATCTTGAGTTCTAAAAATATGATTTTGATGAATTTACGGCCCACGCGAAACTCACAAAATTATCTTTAATGTTAATGATTGTTTAAAAATTATTAACCAACTAAAGTTATTTGAAAACTAAAGAAAAAAGATTGGTAGAAATTTTGCATTAAGTATTCAATTATATTTAGAATGCCTACTTATTTTTTGTTAAAATTATGAAAATATAGAATTCCGTTTTAGATCTAACAAATATCATCTATTAATTTAAGATCTAATGGCCATTTGAAAGTGTTAATGAAAAAATAATCAACACATCCAATAGAATGTTGTTTATTATTGGTCGTGAAGGATCAAAATTTTGGATAAGATTTCTTTTATTCTTGTTATACTATAGAATAAATTGATTTTCCTAAATATATATCATGTCCGATTAGAATCACCATAATTGAATTACCAATCGTCTGCATTTTCATTTGCTACCACTTATCAACACATCTTCAAGATCATGATCACCACTAACATCAATATCTACAAACATCACTATATATAGATAACCAAATACAAACCGGAATCAACACGAAAATCACAAGACTCGCAAAAAAAAACACATCATGCCTATGAAATTGAAAACAAAGAAGGAAAACACAACTTGGAAGAAACAAATTAATTGGTGAAGAACAGATCGATATAACATAAACACACATGAAAAATGGGTCGAAAGTAATAATCTGAAAAAAAGAAGTAACAATCAAATTTCATTTTTCGCGATTTCGTAAAAAAGATGAAGATCGACAGAAAAGATTAAAAGAAGTATATGTATAATATGTGTGTGTGTGTGTGTGTGTATATATATATCTGTGTGTGTGTGTAAAATCTAAAATTAGTGGTATAACTTATGATTAATATAAAAATTGAGTGATTGAGTTTACTTTCAAAAGTACGATATTCTAAATTTTTTATTGATTATCTATATAATAGATAATCCAATATTACACAATTTATCTAATTAATGGTAATAATGAATAATTTATTCGGTAAATATAAAATTATAACCTAACTTTAAGTAGTAAAAATAACATTATACAATTTATAGGAAGGAGAATGGGTAATTTTGAGGGAGTTTTTTTCTAAAAAAATACCTTTATTATACATATTTTTTTTTCAAAAATACGATAAAAATTAATTACAAAACTACATTTTTTTAGTTTTGCTTTGAAAAATACGATCTGCAACTTTGCACCTAAAAATGTAACTTTAGTTTTTTTTCTTTTTTTCTGAATGTTGATTCTGGGGTTATTCAGTTGCATTTGCTGATCTCTTTTTTTGAGTTGGTTTTGATTGCATATGTTACTAACCAAATCAATTTCAATTCAATATCTAAGTGATCAGAATCAACAAAAAATAAATTGTATTTCTTCGTGACAGTATGTCAAATAGTAGATATCCACGATAAATTAAATTAACTAATAAACAACTTCATGATTCATAAATCAACCAAAAAGCAAACAGAGTAGCAAACAAATTCAATGTTAAAAATAATCAAATCAACTAATTACAAGTTTTCGTAATGATGAAGGATGTTAATGACGGTAAAGGATGATAAAGGCGTGATGGAGGATAAGAAGGAGAGAAAAGGTAGGAGATCGTATTGTTGAAAAAAAAATAGATGGAGAAAGTGTAATAACGAAACGAAAAAGGAGACACCGTATTTTGGAAAATAAAATGGTAAAATGTATTATTTTCTGTAAATTCTCTAATTTTAATTATATTTTATATTTTAATATGAGTTTAAGGATCTCGAGATAGACTTGAAGAAAAATTTTATAAGGTAGTCATTGATTTGTGTGTATTTAAGTAAGCATCTAACTATTCACTTTCTTAATTTTAAAACAAAACAAAACCATGGTAAGTAAATTAATGTCAAGATTAAGTTTTTTACATACTTTCCTCATAATTTCAAGAAAAATATTATTAGATTAATCTCAGAATCCTTATTCTCTTTCAATATTATTTAATTATAAAAATTACTGATAATTGTGGGTTTGTGGTTCGGTGCGTAGCACAGGTAAAACGCTAGTTTATTTTTAAATATGGAGATGCAAAATGAAGCAAGAAAGATCAAATCAACTAAACGAATACTATCCTAAACTATTTAATTATTCATTGTATTTTCTAATAATTGATAATTTTTTTCATACATAATTCGTATATTTATCGTGTACCAAACGGATAGACACAAATATATAAGTTCCGGATTAGTGTCAACTAAATGATACACAAACATAAATCCGGGTCGGGTTTGGCTTTATAATTTTGACAAGAAATACGAAACTATATGGAACGATTGTAAACGTACACAATCCATTATTGTAACACCCTAGTTTACATTGATAAGATTTGGGACTTTTGTTCAGTTTATAAGGTAAAGTACTATTATTACTATGTGCACCAACAAATCATGATTTTCTTGGAGCTTGTGGTGAGCTTGTTGTCTACCCAAGTTGGTTGCATTTGGGCTAGTAGGCTTCGGCTTATTTCGGACTCGGAATCATGGTTTGACCTGATTTTCGAAAAAGACTCGGGATTTGACCCGGATTGTCACATAAGGTATCAAATTCAGGTTCTCGAAAGCTTGATGCGTCAAGTTGCCGGAGGTGGGGACACGAAAACTGGTGGTATTATCCCACAATGGTAAGAGGTTCGGAGGTGGGGACACAAAGCCAGCCGGTATTCTCCCACAATGACTAGGAGGTACGATCCGAACCTATGGGTTGTCTATTCAGGCCTGACGAGGACGTCTGGAGTTTAAGGGCCCGTTTGGGGTATCCTAAAACAAGTAACTTATGACTTAAAGAGAAAAAGTGTTGTATAAGTGATAAGTAATTATTTCTTATAAGTCGTTTAGGTGTTTGGATAATTTTAATTATAAGTTGATGATGCGTTTGGTAAATTATAACTTGTAAGTTATAAATTTTTTCTTCAAAAGAAAAAAGAATTGATTAATAAGTTTTAAATATTACTATTTAACTCCATTTTGACATGTATGTTACTTAAATAACCATAATTTTACTATTTAAAATTCATCGTATCATAAACAGTTACATAATTTGAATATTACAATGGAAATTAAATAATTATATTTGGAGGTTATTTATTATTTTCAAAAAATTTAAATTCAAATATAATAAAATTGAAAGATAAAATTTAAAATCACGAATATTGAATTAATATCAACAACTATAATTAGATACAGAATATTATTCAATAAATACTACTATTATATTCTTAACTAGGTATGAATATTTAAGATTATATATGTAATTAAATACTCCCTTCGTGCCAATTTACTTGTCCTCTTTGACTTTTATGCGTATTTGACCGCATAACTTCGTTTATTATTTTAAAATTTTTTTTGTAAATAAAAATTTGAATCTTAAACTTTTATTCACAAAAGTAATTTTTTTATAAACTAGGGATTTTGCTCACGCGCTACTCGTGCTAGCTATAAAGTTTTTCAAAATGTTTATATTGGTTTTTTAAAAAATAACCTATATTTTATACCCAATTCTCTTTTGTTTTTTTTTAAAAAAATTTTATAAAGTTGACAATATTTGGATAATATATTTTTCAACAATAAATGTTAGATATTTTATATCTAGTTTTGATTGTAAGTTAATTTTTTTCCCACTTTTCTAGATCGTAACTTAATGCTAATATATTTTTTATTAGTATATTGGAATTGTATTTTTTTTGAATTAAATGTAAAAATTAAAATGTCACAGTAGGATATACATAGAAATTTGTGTTTGTATGTAATGGGACATTATTAATTAAAGGATTTAATATTATAATAGAATACCATTGGTATGTTAAGAATCCTAAGAAATTGCTTCTCATATAGAAGGGTTTCGAAACTCCCAATTGAAGAAGAGAAGATCAACGGTGTAATCTACGACAACTACCGAACAATAAACTTCAACTCAAGCAAGGTCATCACTTCCAACGGTTTTGTTCAATGGAGGTAAGTGAATATTCTTCACTTCTGCAATTCGTTTCTGATTTCAAGTAATAATGATAATTTCCATAGTTGCATGCCATCCCCAAAAGTTTAATTTGGCATTTCAATAGATCTTAATAAGATTTTTTTTCCTGTTTTGAAGACCTTTAACATTAGTAATTTCATTATTCGTTAAGCTATAGGTACATACTGCTTTTCAAGAATGCATGCAATGATATCCTTACTGATTTTAGAACCTGATTTTAGGTTTTTATCAAGTGCAATTAAAAACGTGTGCATGTACCATTTGACATGTGTAATGAGGAATATGTTGTTAATTTTGGGTGTGGATGAGGTTTAATTAATCGTTGACTACATTATGAATTAAACTGAATGATTTAGCTGCAGAAGAGTACATAGTTGAGTATTTGTAGTCATAATTTGTATTTGTGCATTTCTTTGAATAGGTTGTTGACAAAGATTCATGGGTGCAAAAATGGAACAAAAACTCTCGTGACGATATATAATTGTTTCAGGGCTATTATTCTATATCGTATTGTAGCTTTTTCAAATTTAAATAATTTTTATTAATATCATTAGGAAGGAGATTTGTGCAGTCAAATTTTATTGTTGTCAATAAAGAATTTGGGACCTTTGGATCTATTGTAAGTTTTTGAAGAATTATATATGTTCTAAATGAAATTACTGATTTCCGATAATAGCTAAAGTATTGAATATTGTTCTTGATACTGCACACATATTCCAATCAGTTTCCATGAATCATACGGACTTAAGCTATCTGATCGTATTTTTCTGAAATGCCAAAATTGTGTTTGGCGGGTAAAATATGATCCAGAGATGTACTTGATATTCTGTCTCCGCAAGTTTATGATTTTTTACGAAGTAAAATTGTTTAATCTACTACAATTGATTACTGTGGAGATGACATGTTCGTGGTTACGATATTCAGTGAAACTACTACTGAATGTAATTATCCAGAAGTTGATCCTCCAGAATTTTTCCAGATTTTTTTAACACTGAAAAAGGAAGAATATGGACAAATGAAGATTTGATAGTTGAATTTGGATCAGTGGAATATGAAAGAAGGGCAGCTTTGTTTACTTTTAATGGTTTGCTCAATGTATCTCATTTTTATGAGTCTCAGATTAGCAACTCCTACAATAACCAGAGGACTACTTTCATAAGAACATTCCTGAATTATCTATGTGTTTTATGTTTTGTCTTGTAATGTTTGACTGAACAAAAGAAGATCTTTAACATTTTATTTTATTTAGGACCTAAAAGGGAATGGGAGGATCTGTATAGAGAGTGGGAGGATGGGTCAACAGTTTTCATAGAATTATGTGGCAGAGTTTTTGAAATCGGTGTACAACTGATGGGTAGAAAGTACACATTAGGGAGATGATGGCTTGAGTTTTCTGAGGCATCAAAATTGGATATTGGAGACATATTGTTGTCTTACAAATCTTCGCCAACAAACAACAACATACTCAGTGCATGTACTTTCAAAATTAGTCACTATATAGAGGACATTTGCGAAGGTTTGTCATCGTAAACTCTTAGTATATGAGATTTATGTATTGAACCATGTTCACATGAATATTGTTAACATTGATATATGTGTTACAATTTTGTAGGTAATGATAATTGTAAAAAGTCCTTTTTCAAAATATTGTCCGATGAGTGTATTGAAAGTGAACTTCTGGTATGTAAATTTATACTTAGAATGTACAACATTATACCAATTTATTCAAGTTTTTTATGCTTGTATTGAATGTAATAATATTAATATATCATGTATATGTATTAGGTTGTTCCAAAAATGTTCAATGAGAGGTATAAGTCTATGCTTGACAGTATTCAAACTTTTGAAGTTGGAGATCACAAATTTACATTATTTTATGACGAAAGTAGTGGTTCTCTATTTGGGATTGAAGAAATCGTGAATTTCTTCCACTTAAGGAAAAATGAGATGATAATTTTCACACCGGAAGTTGGGCATGTATTGACTGGCAGAGTGTACGAAGATGATGGCATTGACATTGATTATTATAGGAGGGCATGGAAATCTCCAAAATTTCCTACTGCCAAACTTTTCTGGCATTTTGAATTTAGTGCAAATCTTGTTATGGTGCTTTTGTCAATTACTACCTTTCATATCTCATATCAACATGCTATTACTAACACTGATCCTTTTTCTGGATATTGCAGAAGAATGGTTCAAAATTACGGAATCGGAAACTGTGAAGGAAGAAACTATATTTAATGCATTGAATTCTCATTTTCTTAATCTGTCTTTGCAAAATAAAATCATAAATCAGTATATTAATTATAATGACTATTACCAACTGTAGTTTTCAATTTTGTAGATGGATTTGGAGAGCACAGAGTTTTTACGTTTCATCATTGTCCTTGATCATATGGAAAGGCTGACCGGTATTTTGGTAAGTAGCTTGAAATTTGTGTACATTTTGAAATATTAAACATCTTACTCAATTTTGAAATTATATCTGATTCATAATGTTTTCCAACAGAAAATACCGGAAAAGTGTTTAACAGTATAGAGTGTGACCTACATCCTAATCCAAGAATTTACCTACCTAGTGGCCACAAATGGTTGTGGAGTTTTCAAAGAGTTCTCGTTCTTTACAGAATCTGTCTACTCTATTTAAGGAATGCAGAACAGTTACGTGTATACTATTATGGTGGACTATAAAGGTTCTGGGAATTTTTTAGTTTGCATATTCAGTGACGGTGGCTCAGAAATTAAGTACATTATACCACAACATCCAACTTGGACAGATGTATCCTACCAAGGTATACAGACATTCTCTTTAATTTTTTTTTGTGATTAACATGATAGTATAAACTTTACAGTTCTATAATGTTTGATACATGTTGTCATGCAATTGGAATGAACAGATACAATTGATAGGACAGCATGGAAGTTTGTATCTTTTGTTGATAATTTTACAATTCTTGATGGGCAATTTGTAAGTAATACAGTTACAATTAACACAACGCATTTTTAAAAATTTGTCTTTATGTAATCACCTGACATTTTTGAACAAATTAAGAACAATAACTTTATGTACACTACATCCCTATGGACAATTAGCTGAACTAATATTGATATTCGATATGCCTATCCAGGAAATACCTGAAGAATATCTTCACAGATTTCGGAAATGTATTCCTCCTTTCGTATTATGCTCTCTCCCCAATGGAAAATTGATCCAAGGAAGATACTCAAAAAGTAAAGGGTAATTATTTGATCTCTTTGAAATTGTCAAATATGCACAACTTGAGTATGGTGAATTTTTAGTGTTTACTTATTGGGGGAGCGGGCAATTTGATATCATATTTTTTTATTCTTCTAAAGTGGAAAAGTTCATTCAGGAACATCGTTCTGATATTGGTAAAGTTACTTCTTGTTTTGTTTGTCAAACATTTGTTTTTACTTTACTACACAAACAAAGATTCAACAATTAAAATTTCTATCAGAAACTAAATTCTCAAAATTATTTGAATATGTTTCATTTGTAGTGACTGAAGAACCTGTTCAACTTGAACTAATTGAAAAAGAGAATGTGCCGAATGAACCATTACCAGCTGATGTGGACAACTTTGAAAGAGAGTCTAGTGCTACGCTAACGAAGTCCAACGTAGATAGCTCGAAACATGGAGTGGTATGACATAAATATTGTAAATATTCTCACTTTAATCTAAGAAACATATCTTAATCTAAAGTATCATGTTCTGTTTCAGTATATTCCGAGTGACATTACTCTTCATAATCGGGAACGGACAGCAGGTGAGAAAGTAACATTAAGGACGCAACGTGGATAATGTACTGTTAGGGTTACAATTTCAAAAGGAATGGCAAGATTTTCATCTGGATGGAATAAATTTGCAAAAGACAATTTGCTCAAATGTAATAAGACTTTAGTTTTTAGTATGATGCCTATGGATGACAATGTTGTGGTATTTGATGTTCAATTACCTTAGTTGAGTACTTGTGTAAGAAAATATGACTGCAGCATAAGTACTTGACGAAGCAGAGATACTAAATTACTCTTATAAATGAAGTTTAAGGATTTGGTGAATCAATGTTTGTTGCAATATTTGAGAGAGTAATGTAAGAGTATTGTATTAATGTAATTATGTAAGAGTATTGTATTAATGTAATTATACTTTATCATTTTCTTTTGCCTCTAACTATGTTGCATTAGTATTGTGATACACATAGGTGATGACTTAATGTAATTAAGAGCAAACACTAAAATATTATTGCATAAAGGTAGTGTTAGGTTACCTATTGGGAAGCAATTACAATATTCATTGTTATTGCTCCAAATATTAATTTCATTAAGAGCATATAGTAATATGTTGCAATGTGATAAATATATCGATCTTTCTATCTCAAATATAATCATTATGATATGTCAACACTTCTAATTCAAGAACGGAAGTCAATAATCACATCGTCAGGAAAATGTGAGGATTATTACTATATTGTACCTGAAATATATTTCAGGTAACTCTACGCTCCTCATCTGTATAATTTAACTGAGTAATATAATATATGCTAAATACTTGTACTGTGATACCAAGACAATAGACGATCAAATTTGGTACAACAAAGAAATATAAATGCTATGAAAAGAAAAAACAATTTGATCAAGAAATGGGAAATTTTAATACTTAAAAAAATGGAATAGTCAAAAATTTACAATAATTGAGTTGCAAGTCTTTTAAATGGTAAATAATATTTGGTACTCAGTTTCAGTTTATTCATGCATCACGACTTATAAATCATTATACTATTTTCCTCTTCAAAATTGACCCCATAAAATATTCGCAAACCTACAAAAAAGGACTTAGAATTAGTTTGATAAAAATACAGTAATATCAATGTGTAATTTTAATTTTCATACAATATTTGGCATATTTACCATTCCTTGACACTATAAACAGCTGAATGTTCGATATTACAATAAATCTTAGTAGATCTGGTACTACTTATATTCACAACACCTGCAAATTAAGTATTAATTGGTTAACAAAAAAATCACTGGGGTGTACGTAATACTTAATGCAAACTGTTTAAATTAAATGAAAAACCAACCTGTGTAATGATAGATCCTCACTCTTGCTAGAACAACTACAATTGGTAAATCATGGTCAAGTTGCAGCATTTGTTCAGTAGTTCCTATAAGATCTCCATAAATTTTCATTTCGAACACATTTCTGTAAATGAAAAGTTTCTAACTCAATCGTATAATTTTTTATTTCTAGTTTAATATGTTAAATTATAAATGAAGTTTATACTCAACCTCCCATCAGTGAGGTTCAAAACCTTTACATCAATCGGTCAATTGTGTGTTTGAATAACCCTAACTTCATCATGGTCTTGTAAAATTCCAAGGACATCTGCATTTGTAATAAAAGTTTGAGTTGTTAATAAATTTTATTTGCAATACAAATAAAGTTATTATAAATAAATTCAAAACTAAATACCAATATTAGTAGGAGTAGGACCATCTATTGAATGAGATTGTACGTAGTTGTGCAGTTGATCAAGAAATACAAATTCAAATTTGTACATTGGTATTCTCCCATCATCGACCAAAATACATTCCACAGTTGTTTGATAAGAAAACATTATAACCATCTGTGAAGAAACAGGCCTAAGATTACCAGTTGCATGTTTGATCCGGAAGTTGCAAATCTTGTATATATCTCCTTCTACCATATGAACACCAAACAATTCCCATATTTCATTATTAACAATTGCATGAACATGCGTATTCTGTGAATAGACATCACATAAGCAGATAACAAAATATGTTTAGCCAAAAGAATATATGAATAATAAGTGTAGGTATTATGCAGTCAAGTTTTGTTACTTCATCATCAAAAAGAATCAAGTTAAATGCGTGCAGAAAATGATTAACAATAGTAGGCCATATCCTTGTGAGGCGAACCTTCACCTTCAAATCCGTCATTGAAATTAGAGCCTTACGAATTGAACATAGCTTTCTGAAAAGTAGTTCAAGAATTTAACATTCATATTACTTCTCAAAAAATTAAATAAAACATGTTTACAAAAAATGTAGATATGAAAAATGGTATACTAAACTGAAGAATCACTATATTGCTCGGTTAATGCTATTTAGGTATAAAAGAAGATAGGTTTACTTATCGTATCAATATATAAAGATATTTATATAAATTCAATAAAACTGATTTTGATTGATAGTAATCCAAAAAATTAAACTTTGATATATATATATGTATAAAGCCATATCAACCGTAATTCATTTTTTAGAGATCACATTCCTTAAAATTTGTTTCCCATGATATATCCAATCAAACATATATGGATTTGATTGTTAAATTATTAGCTGATAATTGTCCATTACCATTGTTCATTTCACATTTTATTCATTTGTGTAGTGTTTGGTCACACTGACAACATTTAAAATATAGAATAAACTTTATTTTTTCTTATGATCGGTCTTTATTGAAACAGTTCATGAAGAATTTAAACTTACTGTACTATCCAAGACCTACATATTTACAAAATCAGGTAGTGATGCATATATTACAATTACCATATTTTGGTATCAAAGCCTGTCTTCTTGGTTAAATGTCCACGACCTTAAGTTTTACCAACCAAAATATTAGAGTAAACAATCAATGGATAAGACGTTATTTATAATATAGAATAAACTTTATTTTTTCTTATGATCAGTCTTTACTGAAACAGTTCATAAAGAATTTAAAATTACTGTACTATCCAAGACCTACATATTTACAAAATCGGCTAGTGATGCATATATTACAATTACCATATTTTGGTATAAAAGACTGTCTTCTTGGTTAAATGTCCAAAATCTCAAGTTTTAACGACCAAAATATTATAGTAAACGCTCAATGGATAAGACGTTATAATTGGGAAAATATTTCAATTTCAGGTGAGGTGAAGTTATATACATTAAAAGTAAAAAAAGAAACTTGAAAAAAAATCCAGTGGAGTCACTTATTAGACCAAATAAACCAAACCAAATCGAAGAACGAAATTCAAGAAACAATAAACGCAAGTTTTACAATAATTTGAAACAATCTCTGAATGCATCATAGCAATTCATTTCACTGAATTATAAAACGGTAGTATAAATGAAAGGCTGCCGCCAGTCTAAGATATTAAATGATGACCGCCGGTATCAAAGCAAGTGAAAATAACGGTCATTGACCGGGCAAATTACTTCTCCTGCAATGAAAATAACTGAATTTATATGTCTGCTTATGCATTTTAGATGACTTTTGAAATGACGTACTTTTATCTATGTAGATGAATAATGTGAAATATTGAACTGGAAATACCATTTTAATTTTCTTGTTGACGAATTTTGCAGATCTCGGGGTCTTTGACATCTCAGCATTGTCAAATGACTTCAGATTAAAGTAATTCGAATCAACATTTGTTAGAACATAATTTGACAATATAATGACAGATGAAAAAGGAAAATAATTTCTATAAGATCAATAGATGGATATTTCGGGGAGTGGAGAAGATTCGGTTTTTGAGGTTGCCGCCTTCTCAAATTCATATATATCTTCCGCATAAATAATGTAATCATTTTCCTCATTTTTGCCTTTTTTAACTTCAATAAGAGCAGTAATCTCTTTACCCGCCACATGATTGAGCAAAGCAGGAATAATCCCAGCAGCTCGCTCATCCTTGCAAAATTTGTAAAGTGCGTGAATATTTGCAGCTATGTGACATATGCAGTAGTGCAAACTAACTGACTGAAAATACATAAAATTAATTGAACAATACACTAACTTTTTTCTGATCCAGATACAGTTTTGAAGCATTGACACCTATCTACCGTTTTACAACACGATCCATGAGGAATAGATCAGAGTTGAATGTCGAATCCACTGCATTAACCGTAATAAGAAACCTGCAAAAATACTTTTGAATCATCTACTTTAATGAGATTAAGGAGTTAC
Organism: Anethum foeniculum; assembly: GCA_003724115.2. NCBI lineage: Eukaryota > Viridiplantae > Streptophyta > Magnoliopsida > Apiales > Apiaceae > Anethum > Anethum foeniculum. Next base: position 17,750 of record PHNY01024104.1, on the reverse strand, counting down.
AATATTAAATTGCATTACTTATATCCTGTGTCACAACTTCTTATCCGCAAGAGGCAGGTTGCGAGAACATTTATCACACTTAAATCCTTTTCCATCAAAAGACACTTCAATCTGGTATTTACCACATGCTGGGAAGTACCATCCATTTACAACAACTAACTTGACAATGTTAAAGGTACAGTACAGTTGTTTCTGCAATAAACATACAAAAAGGAAATGTTAAACACATTCCATTGTCTCACTACAACTGAACTTATATGATTAATCAGTACAAACAGGTCACAAAATATACCTCAACTTTCTCTTTCCTAAATTCATTCAGCTGATAAAGCGACACTTCCTCAATTTGAGGCACATCTAGAAACTCTGCGCTAAACTCATGATCACCTGAGCTTGGTACTTTGTAACCTACCTCCTCAAGGCTGCGACCAATTAAAAAAGAAACAAAGTAAGTACATACAACTTTATTTCTACTCAGCCAACAACGAATTTATAAAAGAGGTCAGAATAAATACTGAATCCTCATTTCTGTAACAGACTCATCATTGAGGTTGAAGTAAACCTTTGAAGAGGGCAAAGTGCTAAGTTGAACAAAACCTTTGTTCAGATATTAGGTAGATGACTTTGCAAATTACTAACATTATCTACATATACTTTAAAAACTAAATAGAAATTAGGATTTAGTTACAAACCCTTGAATGTACTCATTTTAATACTCGTGAGGATGACAATATTTTTTTCCTCAATATCAAATTTGATACAATCATTGTTAACTGCTACAGCGAGGTCTCCCCAAACACCAACTTCATGGCGATTATTATATAAATTCAAATGGCAAAATGAGTATAATGAAAATTGTAAAATGTGTATTATTTTATTATGAACGTTACTAATAGATATTGCTAACCTCCCATCATAAATTCTGAATCTAACAATATCTCTCTCGCCATACTTGGTAGGAATTTTCTTCAGCGGTTCATACTTCTCAACAACTCCAATAACATCTAATCAATAATAATAAATACATTAAACATTAGGCAATACAACAAATAATGATTATTATTTGTAAATTTCAATAAACATACCGATTGCATATTCAGGATTTTCATTCTCTTCCAACTTTGATGCCTCAGTCATTATATCACCTAGATAAAAAAATAATAGTGTCATCTGCGCACCCAACAAAAGTAGTGGCATTGGTAAATCTCAAGCATATATCTGATGAAACTGGCTTTAGTTTCCCAACAGCATCCCTGGCAATAAAGTTCTGAACAATATAAACACGTCCTTCCATAACCTCTTTGCCAATAACATTCCACACATCGGCATAAGAAAAAGAGTGGACATGTGCATTCTACAACAGTGCAAAATCAAAGGTTTAAAAAATTAAGAAATTGTTGAGCAACATGTTTTACTGGGAATTAAATGATAGAAATACTTACATCATCGTCCAAAATAATGAGATTGTGACCTTTGACAGTACCACTATTGGGTGCTACCGTAGGCCACATCCTTGTCACTCTGATTTTAATTCTCCAGTCCGATCTTGCTTTATCAAGACTATTAATACGATCAAATGAAATTGCTACCATGACTTAAACACTATGCATATTTAAGAAAAACCCAGTTACAAACAAATCATTTCATGGACAATTATTGTAAAGAACGTATGAAAAAACTGGTCATAATAAACTGTTTTACTACATCTGTATAATGAAAAAACTTACAATATGTTGTACATGAAGCAGATTAAATGAAATGTAAAATAAAAAATTACAACCTAACCTTTTCAGATTGCTTGCTCTCTGAGACCTGAGTTTTACTAATGATGATATAGTGATATAAAGGTACTGTACTTATAAAGCATAGAATAAGTTAATGTACTGGATCCCACTAATTATGTATCTAATTAGAGATAATGATATGGTATGTTAGTATATGTTAAAAAATATTTAAATTTAGTAACATCCAAATCTTATATAGGATTACTGCTACTAACAAACTATGCGATATATATCCTCAAAATTGATTCTGATTTATCAACTTTAAAAATTGTAAATATTACGTTTTTAAAGAAAATCACAGTAATGAAGTCTAATTGAAGGAAACCTTGTAAAACAAATTTTATAGTAACTTGACAACTTGTTTCTTAATATATATGGAAATTATATTATATTGATATAACTTTGAGTAACTGAAACAAATTTTATATTGTCTTATAAGTTGTTATATGTTAGTTGATCGTTAATTCTAACTACAAATGTGTTGATAGATGCGGTCATAGTACGTACTATGAGAACAAAGTATTACGATATATGAGGTACTCTCTAAACATAATATTAAATTAGTAGATGATGAGAAAACTTTTTATAAGAGGTAAGAAAAGCATTGATTCATTATACCAATAATGCTGGAATCATAACATATACAATTTGTGTCCACAAACTAAGATCAAGAGAATTCATGAAGGTTTAAGCAAATAAATGAAATTTGTCATATTCCAGGAATGTTGTAAAAAAACTTCCTCAAAAACAACATTAGATGTCTTATTTTTCGGGGAACCATCATCATCTTTTATTAAGATATGAAGACCGTGAGGAGAAGTAACTCGAGAAATTGCAAAGTAAAGCTATCCATGGGAAAAAAACTGATCTAGGTATAAAAAGGCCAACAGTAACCATGCTTTGACCTTGGTTTTTGTTTACAGTCATGGCAAAACACAGTTGTAAAAGGAACTGAGTTCGTTTAAACTCAAAAGGCCAATTCGTATCACTTGGTACCATGTCAATCCTTGGAATTAGATGCTTTGTCCCAACTTGAGAACCGTAGAGTATTTGACATTCAATACTATTTTTTTTGCAGCCAGTCACTATCATTCGGGTCCCATTGCACAAACCCATGATCTTATTCAAATTCCTCATTAACATAACAATTGATCCTATTTTTACTTTCAACTCATGTTTAGGAAGACATGGCATGTTAATAGAGTTAAGATATTCAACAGGAAAGGCAGCACTAAATTCATTGTCTTCACCTTCATTATCATCAATGGAGTCTTGACTGAAATATGTATGAACAATACCTTGAATCTTGTCGAGAATTTGGGAATTAATGTCATCAACCACCATATTTGTAGGTGTTAGAATTGATCTTGACCTCAAATACTCATGTGAATGCAAGTTTTTAACAAAATTCGGATAGATTATGTCAATTAGACTGTTGATGGGATTCTTATTAGTACTTTTGACAATGTACTGATCTGGGACAATGAATTCAGTATCACTTACATCTCGATCAGACTGAATTCCTGGAACTTTGCCTTCTCCAATATCAAGCTGCCACTTACTAAACTAAGCAATAATCTGATTCTGATAATCTTAATTACCTGAATTCAACCGCATATTCTGTTGGAGAAGGAAGACCTGACAGAAATCCCATAGTCTAGATCTATTAAGAGATGCATTAACTGTATCAGCTCTACTACCCTTTGGAATTACATGTAGGATTTGACGGAAATCACCACCATAAACAACGGTGATTCCACCAAATGGTTTTTGAGCATTTTTTAAATTAACAGCAGCCATTATATCACGTAAACATCGATCTACGGCTTCAAAAGCATGGCGATGTCGCATAGGCGCTTCATCCCAGATTATAAGGCCTGTTTGCTGGATTAACTCTGCAGTATCCGTACCATGCTTAATTCCAGCAACTGAATATTGATCAAGCTTCAAAGGAATGTGAAATCTTGAATGAGTAGTTCTACCGCCGGGAAGTAACGTAGCAGCAATTCCGGAACCTGCAACCGGAAAAACTATTTTTCCATCGGAACGTAGACGACAACAAAGTTTCTGCCATAGGAAGGTTTTCCCGCAGCCACCACTTCCACTTACAAAAAACATACCACCTTTTTTCTGGATAAATTTGTCAACTATTGCATTATAGACCTCAACTTGCTCTTTATTCAGCTTCTTATGATTGTTTTCATGCTGCACTTTCATTTCCTCCTTATCATATCCACGTTCTTCAGCAATTAAACGATTGATAGAGGAACCAAAAAATTGCTCTTCTAGGATATGGCATCGTGGGATAGTCTCGCAAGGTCTTAGCAACATCATTTAATAATTTCTCTATCTCTAACATGAAATACAAATCACATAATCAAATGATTAGTAAATAACATATGTGAATAACAATTAAAAAAAGTGTGTAAAAGAAGAAGTCTGGAATGATTGCACATACCTGGCAAGGTAAAACTTTTAATCTCATATTCAGAAAGAGTTAGATTAATATTATCCGTATGTTTTCTTTTGTTGTATAGGACATCATCTGACATATACTCCCAATGTGCCTCCCAAAGACCAAGTGGATCAGAAACTGAACAAAACAGTAGGATGTTTACAAACAGTGCACGTAGTTGGAAAGGCATAGCTAAGTTTGAATTTTCAGCTATTGCATCGTGCCACTGCTTATCATTATTTAAAAGACCAAGTGCACCGCATGTCTCCTTAAATGTATCATAGACGACACCATCAATGGTACGCAAATTAGTAAATGAAAGTGCTCTTATCCGTCTCAAGAGAAGCATGCAAAAATGTAATAAATCACCACTTGTGGCATGAACCTTAGTCAATCGTCCAACTACATCACCTCTCTGTCTAATCTTCCATTTACCAGATTCTGATATCCAAGTGAAGTGGCTAGGAAATTCAGCATAAGTGAAATTTTTAGAATTTAGCAGCTCCTTGTTGGCTACAAACCAAGCCTCCAACTTACTTTTCTTTGAAGTAGCTTTTTCACAAACCTTTTGTAGATCTAATGTTGTTTTGAAACTAATATTCTTCTCCCCAGGAAGGTGAATGGGGCAACCGATCAACACTTGGCCAACGACTATGAATATCAAAACCGAAAATCCTCCTTGATGCTTCTGATGCGCAAATGCAGCGGCCATCAAGGAAATTTTTAACTTCATCTAGACTTTTGACATTTTTTTTAGAAACATTGTTAGGAGAATTTGCATACTTCTTTTTCAAAAGCATCGTAGTAGTGTCATGCCCTTTTAAACAGTATTTAAAAAGGTACTTTAACGATCTTGAGCTATTGCATATTTCTATATTTATGTGACACTAAAACATGACCAATAGATCTCGATTATAAGGAACAACATTCTGATTATCAAGATTAACACCTTTCTTTTTGATGTATCTACTAGTCCTTCTCCGGCGATAAACAGGAAATCCACTGTCATCGAAGAATGTGTGACCATTAAACCTGAAAAAAAGATGATACAATATGAAAAGACATATAACTGGTATAGACTGAATACTTACAATTATAAAAAAGTTTTCATTTGAAATACCTCTTTGGAAAATGACGATGACATTTTCCTCTGACTATACATGGAGAATACGCACAATCTTTACCACATGGACCATGAATCATGTAATTCTTAACTGCTTCATATGCAACAAGGTCTTTGTTTTTATCGGGGATTTCAGCTGATACTAACTTATCAATCTTGTTAATATTATTCGGCCGATCTTCTGGGTCTAACCATATTAGCATTTGCACATGAGGGAGACCACATTTTTTAAATTCAATAACATGCATCACTGAAAAGAATATCAAAAAATTAATAGTAGGAAGCTATATGGTTGTGGATGTTCCTTAATTTAACAATTAATTAAATGATAAATGTGTGATTATTATACCTCCAATGCATCTGCCAAAATAATGTTTCTTCCAAATAAGATGAAGAAGCTGGTCAAGCTTCAACTTAAATACTCTACAAACAATATCTGGAGCATCTGCAACATAAACATTGGTCAACAACACAAACATTTTCTGAATTTCAGGCCACTTTGAGTTACATGTCATTGTAAGAAACAACGAAGGATGACCAATAGCATGACATATAGCCAA
>PHNY01024085.1:12417-26856 GCA_003724115.2 Anethum foeniculum | reverse complement strand
ATAAGATATAAAAATTGAAGTACTACCTATCACACGTGTGAATTCATTTACTTAAATTTCTCTCTTCCTATAAAAGAGATATAGTATTTTATAAACTATAACAATCAATAAAAAGAATTGACATTTAATCGTAAAAATAAAAATATATTTAATATTTGTAATGATGATTGAATATATTATATATAGTTACATAACAAAAAGCGGGATAAGTCTTTATTTTACCTCAAACTAAAACAAAAATATTAGGAGAACGTGAGGAGAATACGTGACTTATCTAATATAATTTTTAAAATAATCACAAAAAGCAATGTAGCACAAGTGGTCATAACATAAAGTTAATTAGAGGATGTCATGGGTTCGATTCCTAATATCAATATATTTTAGCTAGAATTATAAAGGGTGGCAGTTTTACAATTTTATAACTTTTAGGGGTAATATAGTAATTTCACAGCCATTAAAATGGCTCTTTTTACGCCATTTAATATATAGAAGTAGATGTTCAGGAAGGGGAATAATGACCACTGAAAATATTTATGTAATAAAATATTTTATCACATAAATATGTTCCTCAGTCAACCTTTCAAAGAACCAATATAACGAGGACTGTTTTACCCACTCCGAAGAAAGCCGAGAATGGCATAAGCGCATCTTATCTAAAAGGAACTCGCTTTTTCGATCGCTACAGTATACTATGATTGTCGGACTCTCTCCTTGTTTCTCCCGCCCTACTGGGATAAGCAGCCTTCGGGCTATAAATGCCCTTCCTAATACAATAAAAATTGGGCAAAATTTAACCCAACACTTTGCAATTTACTCAAAATAAAATGGAATTATGTGAGTATAATCCATGACTGTCTCTACTTTATCAATGTTTCACAATGTTCACGGCCAAACAGATTTATGTTATATTTCACTGTTCACCAAATCCGCAACATATAATTCACCATATTAATATTCGCTAAGTATACAAATATCACATTAATTCGATAATATAATTATTTGAAAAGTTCAAATAATCACATATACTGTATATTTACTATTTATAATTAATTATGAATTTACATTTTGTATTGCAAGTCATTACAATGATCACGCAAAATAACAACTTTCAACCTCAAGCTGTGTAGAGAAATATTAAAGTAATACTAATAACCCCAAAAGCTTAAACCATAAATTTTGGACAGACAACTTCAACTAAATGTAAAACAACCCTAAATGCATGTAGGTAAAACAATTATAGATTCATTTCAAGAACTCCAGAAAAAACTAGTTCTAAATGTAACTATCCTGCTATGTCAATGTCCTTGACAGGACTTTCTTTACAAATTATAAGATGTCTTAAGCAGGCCTACTGCCTATGATAAATTTAAAAAAAAAAACACTCAATCAACACACACATATACCTACCAACTTATACCCAAACTTAAATCTTCTACTTTCTACAACATTTTGAGTGTGCGCAAGCATGTATACTAGTTTCTAACACTAAGCTGCATCTCCAACAGTATCTGATCAATCGCCAATATGATCACAAACATACTCTAGCTGTATAATCAGGACCTAACTAATCAGCCTAAAAGAACTCCAATAAAACATAGAGCACAGATATATGCATATTAGAACAATAAACACAAGCAACAGACCATGTCTTATACTATATACACCATTGCCATGAGTAGTTATTTGCAGATCTGTAGCTTTACGAGTATAGCTACATTGACTCCCTCCGCAAATGTGTTATCTAATATCTGTGATTAAATTCACCAGCTAAAATAAACACTTTCATCAGACTCTTTGCCATGGTTGAAATCATCTTCTCAACTATATTCCGTATTCTAGAAAAAATATTGTAATAAAATTTAAAGGATACACTAGAAAGTTGACACTATAAAATGCAAAATTATTAACAGTCTGAAAAAAAGGGTCTCAACTCAAAACAGAATAATCAAATATTCGATTGTCACAGTCTGACAGTGTTTCGACTTTTACTTTTTAAGTACTAGGTCTCACCTTCAGAGGCAAATTCTGGTATAGCATGGCCATCTAGGGTCCCAACTCATCTTTCAAATGGTAACTTGTAGTGTTTCATATGCCAATCAGCAGAGAATTTCCAGATTTGCCGCAAGGCTTCGTCCTGACATAATCATCAACTGTACCATCTAGGTTGAGATTGCAGACACTTGTTTTCTCCTTCTCTTATATATTCTTAAATCTCAGTTAACAAAAGAAATTCGGTAACAAGTAACAGGCAGGTAGGACTTGGTGGAAGCAGTTAGACCATTTATACCAGGTTATTGACACCCATAGATATACCTCCACCTGCTCTGACTGAAAGCATAGGTCCATTGCAGGAGCTGCGACTAATCAAATTACTGTCTAGAAACAATACTATCACAGTGATATCATCGTGAAAATGTCTTCTCACCCCTCTGTCAACCTTTTTCAGGTCACTGTATCTCATTTCTCTTTTCTTTGCTGCATCCATAAGTGCAGCTTTGATAAGCTTCCTAGCAATACCCTGTGGAAAAGAAAGCCAAGGTTATATGTCAAGCTAAAATGAGAATGTTTCATGCTAAATCTGGTTTAGGGATGAGGTGAGATAATTTTGATAGAGGAAAATAATTATCTACTGCAGTAAGTTTAAACTGTAAAAAGTAAGATACAAGGCAATATATAGCAGTTTGATAGTGCTGAGACCATTTTCTTGTTAGAACCCGATATTAACTAACAAAAATACAAATGTAAGTAAAAAATGGTAAATGGAAAACCTACATTACGTCGGCAGTTGTTAACAATATCAACTGCCTCTTGATTGCTAAGATGCTCCCACAGACCGTCTGATGCAAATATAAGGAACTGGTCTTCAGGGTAAAGTTTCTGCACAACTACTGATGGCTCAGCTTTTAGGATTGGCTTGTGAAAAGGTTCCCGAACCCTGAACTTGGGCAGCAGTGGCTCTCTATTGAACTCTGATCTCTTCAGATAGGCATCACCTATTGACCTAGATACCTGCAAGTGCAGAAACATTTTAGAGGCAAGACTAAAATTCTATATTAAGCACCAGGTCCTCCAAATTAATCACTCGGTAAGCGGTCTTTCTCAAGCCAGAAACACAGGACGCATCAAAAGAGTGCCTTTGAGTGGTTCTATTTTGATAAATCAACACCTTCAATTTTTTTAGGAGGTCCAGCAACTCATTTTCATATATGGTGAGGACACACCATAGACTGGTTTCACTGAAAGGAAGTCTCGTGCATCTTAAGGACTTTCTTCAAACAACTTTACCTCCACCAGTTTTCAAAATCATGCAGGCATAAATATGTTGATACTTACCCGTTCATAGATGATCTCTCGACTTTATATTTTGTAAAGCAAAGGGGTCAGCTAACTGAGAACAAATGGATTCCTAAGATATGGCCCAACTTACACAAACAAATATACTTGTAACATGTAAAAGATGATTACTAAGCAAAGAATGCATGCTTCTGAAAAATTGCCAACAAGAATTATTTTGTGTTCAAAAACAGCGTAAAGTTTGTTAAAAACGTCGTATATTTTATGGAAGCAAATGCAACACTGCTTCAGAATTATCATCTCCCCTATAGAAATATCCTAATTACATCTAGATGAACTAGCCATCATTACCTTGAAGGAGAATTCACTTCTCAACCAATGCAACGAGGAAACGAGTCTATAGTGCTTGAAAACACTGATCATAGAAGATTTTCGGCATAAGCAACCAAAGAATCGTAATGAACAATAATACAAAACCTTGGAAACTCACCTGAATAATACCCTTTACACGCCAAACCTTATGCTTTAAGACTACAATCTGTGAATCCTCTGGATGCAGTGAGTGCAATTCTTCTCTAACTGACTCATAACTCGCATTGTGCTCAGCTGATAATTGAACAGCTTTGACCTCTTTAAATACCTTATCTAATCTGCCTAACACAACCCGAGAATCTCCAGCATTTGCAATATATAGCAATCCGTCACATATAATACCCACCAAACAGCATGACCCCACAGAAGCAATTTGTGGCTGAATTGACCACTGCTGTCTTACAAGGGACAGGAATTCCTCTTCGGTTGCCAAAAACGCTTTGGTTATAACATCAGCCGACATTCCATCATTATCTGATGTGAACTCTGCACCACGAATAGCTGAAAAGTCAGTTAACACAGGCATTAGAGAACCTCAAAGACTATAAATTACCGGTATTTAAGGAGAGAATTTTATAAACCAAAGTCGATCATTCGCACTACTTGCTAGTCACTATCGTTGAAGACTAACAACTTTACGCTTATGATAGATTTAAATCAAATGCTCAAAGGGGCTATAAAAAAAAGCAATCGCGTAAGATGTCTCTTTAATGGAGTTGGCTACCCTTAGTGCTAGAGATGATACAGTAGGGTGATAACATAACTGAAGCTTCATTATTAGATCCATCTGCCAAAGCTACGAGGGCTTGCAGTATAGTCCACAAAAAGAGAGTTGACATGACTACCTTTTGCAATAAAAAGAACAAGGTACAATGTGAGTTGAGGCTACACAAAATACACATATTAGACATTATTATAACTGTTCCGTATACGCGAGCCACAACTTTTCTATGAACTAGGATAATGTAAGCAAAATCCAACTCGTTTTTTTTAGATTTGCCGATATAGAAGGGATGAGTGTTCTGTGAGATAATTTTTCATTTTATTGTGGGAAAGCGAACATATGTTACCTCCAGGATAAGTAGAGATCACTTTTCCGCATGATGTTAACTTTTAGGGATTCTTCTGTATTTTATCCTAAACAAAACAATATATTATCCCTCCACTGCCATCTCTAACTTACCTCCCAAACCTAAATATAGAGAAACAGATCATTCTCTACTGCTGATATGTGTTCATAACTGATGCATTATTGACCAAAATATAATGGTCTCACCCAACATAAATGTGTACATACTGCAGATGCACAAGATTTGCATTAGGAGTATCATAGACAAGTGGTATTCTATGCAGTCATAGATTTCCTTTCACAACGACTAGAGTATTTACATGGACAGTCTTAAATGGGCTAACTTAAAGAAGGTTATAAGCTGTAATTGTGTGCATTCATTCATTAGTACAGAAGGTCCTGTTTTTTTCTTTTTAAGTATCAAATATATGCAGCCAAGACCCTGCATTTGCTCATTCACAATCTAAAATCTTCACCACAACCATATTATTTTAAAAATAAAACGAATTTTCAACACCCAACTATAAGTATACATTATGATATGAATATCTTGAAAGACAGCAAATATTATAGTGTTATCAATTTATAAGACAATTTCTTCTGCTTCACACACACAAAAAACCTCATCCATCCTCATGCACCAATTCCCTAAATCAAAATCAGAACATGACGATCTACATACTGAATTGGCAGAACCGTATATAAGCCACCCTGAAGCCTGATCTGGCATGTTAACTAACAAGTTGATTAATAGAACCCAAAAAAAAAAAAAAGAGTAAAGAACATAATGTTAAGTAAGAAGTAATTAAATTAAGAAAATTATGAGTGGATAAGGGAGTAGGAGTACAGAAAAGAAAAGAAGGAAATTACGGCAAGATCATACTCTTTATATGATCAAACAAGTGCTTATTAATGAACCGTGCTGCTTCTGGACCGCCATGACCATCATATACTCCAACAAATGTCCCTTGAGGACCAAAATCAACCGAGCTCATCGAGCCAGATTCAAGCTGGCTTTGATCTTCCACTATATTATTTGCTTGGATTACCGCCATTGAAAAATCCCCATAAACGTGACGCCCATAATCCTTATACCACAACAACCCCTCACTCCTTCCATTAGTATCCGCAATGCTATTACCAAAACCATCACCCTCAGTAGCTGGCCTCCAGCAAGGATACACAATTTTTCTCCAAGAAGTCGTAGCCATAACTCACATATTACGATTCACCCAAACAATCCAGCTATCAAAATTTGCCTAAAATCTACAATAAAACAAGTGCACAACCCTAATTTGCCTTTAGTTTCCAAATCCACCCCACAATTCCCAAGCTTTGAGTACACACAAATGAATGTAGACACCATTAATCTGTCAAAAACAAACAAACACCAACAACAAATTTAAAATCTTAATCCCATTTTCATATTTAACAACATAATTAAAATAAACCCCATCAACAACAACTTAAAAGCAACCTCTACAATGGCTAAATGTATATAAATGTGTACACATAACAACAAATCAATTGATGGGCATGCTTAAATTACTCAATAAGCTAAAACCCAAGTCTAAAACAATAAAAAGATTAACAAAACACAATCAAATTAACAAAAAAACCATCATTGCAACATAAAGATTGGATTTTTACTAAAGAGACAAGAATTAAATTACTTCATCACCTTAAACCCAAGTCCAAAACAATAAAAAGATCAACAAAACACAATTAACTTGACAAAAAAACAATAATTGCAACAAAAAGATTGGATTTTTATTTAAAAAAACAAGAATTGTTTTACATACCTTGAATCAAAACCTCAAATATAACTCAAAAGCTGAAAATCCCATGATATAAATGAACCAAAAGATTGGATTTTTATGGAATTTTGTGGAATGAATGAAGGATAGATCGTGAGAGCAGGAAAGAGAAAGTGTAAGGAATGTATCTATTTTCCTTTGTTGGCAAGAAAATGACTATTTATTGTATAGTTTATATATGACAACTAGTTTTTTATTGGACAAAATTACCCCTGTTAGAGAGTTTAAGATTTCATCGGTTTTTAAGATTTGCGGGGGTAATATAGGTAATTAGAGCATATGGGTGTTTTGACTTTGACAATTAACAAACCATCGTTTTAGGCAAGTTTTTCTGAATAGTTGTGATCTCATATCATTTGTTTTGGACGATACCTTATCAATGATGACACATGTGCATGTGTTTATGCACAAATTTCAACTTATCAATTTGTACTTTTTTATAGGATGAGTTTGATTTTTTATGTAGAATATATATGTTGAATTAAATACAAATTTCAACTTATCAATTGGTAATTTTTAATCGATGTCTATTTTTTTAAAGATGCGTGTGATTTTGCATATGAAAGTATATGTTGGAGTACATCTCAGCTGAATAACATTGACAAGAAAATGGTTTAATTTCATCCAATATGGAATCTTAGAAAAAGAAATCAATAAAAAAATTTATAATTATAAATTTATATTATATCAAGTTTACGAGCAGAATCAATAATACCTGCCCAAGTACAGTTAAACTAAAAAATTTAATGAGAAAATTACAATTTTTAATTGAAAAATAATTCAAAATTTAATTTACGTCCTATTTACTTTTTAAAACGTTGGTTGACTCCCTTTATACTCGCTCGGGTGGCTGGAATAAGCTGTGATGATTGAATGTGCCTCACAAGTTAAGGTCTTTCAGTGAAGGTTTTGTAGGAATAATTTACCAGTAAGGAATCATCTCAGACATAAAGGAATTTTGTTATCCTTCTGTGTCCTTTATGCGACGTGGACGTGGAGCACCCATTCTTATGTCTAAGTATTCTCAACTCCAGATTGGCTTTTAGACAAACTAGAAATATCAAACCATGATGAGAGTATTAAGGGCCTGCTTGACTTATAAGCCCGCACTTATAAATAGTGTTTGTCGGCCCAACCTATAAGTCGAATTTACAATTTATAAGCTGATAAGTTGAATGTTAGCGGTGACGTATAACTTATTTTGATTTTTCATTTTTTTATTAATTTTAGTTATAAAATATATGTTTTAAAATGTTAATTTAATTTAAAATTCACGAATCAAGATAATTATATTTAAAAAATTACTTATTTAAGTTCATTTAAGTGAAAAACAATTTGACTTATAAGCAAAATTATCCAAACACTTATATGCCTTATAAATATTAATCTATTATCACTTATAAGTTACTTATTAATCTTAAGTCATAAGTTAATTATTTTAAAATTTACCAAACGGACACTAAGATGACAACTGTTTTATGGGGAATCTGGTGTGGGAAGACAAGTTAGTTACTGATACAGCCATGGAGCTAAGTTTCAAGATTGTTCATGAATGGAAAAAATCCAGAAAACATGAGGAAATTTCTAGTATTGACAGATGTAATACTACTGGATTGAGTGAACGAAAATGGCGACCTGTCCCCGAGATATGGTAAAAGTAAATGTTGATGCCACTGTTTTTTCTCATGCGAAGACATTCTCGATAGAATGGTTTTGAGAGATCATAGCGGTATGTTCATTGAAGTTATTTTCCTCGCCCTGCTACAATCCTTGAGCCTGAAAGTATTGGAGTGAGATAAGCTCTTTTCTAGGTACAGCAAGGTGATGAACATGGTGTCATAGAAACAGACTCTCTTCTCACAAATCGAGCTTTGCCGGAGAAGAAAAGATATCTACTAGATATGGGTCATGTGGTAGATTATTGTAAGTGGTTCATCTAATCAGTCCATGAATTCGTGTTTTCTCATATTTGCAAGCAAGGTAACAAGTTAGTTCATAATTTAGCTAGACATCCTTGTCCAACCATATATTTACGTCTCCTTCTTAATTGTAGAAAACTGTTATGAATGATTATTGTAATGAATAAATAAGTACGTGAGTTTCAAAAAAAGAAAAAACTAGGCGATAATAATTTATTAATCTCAACTGTTTTCCAATTCTAGTTCTATCAATAAAAATTTTATTTGTTTGAACATAAATACATAATCTTACTTTATTAAAAATGGAAGGAAAAGAAACCCTAGTATTCTAGCTTTATTAGTTATTATTATAAATATTATATAATTTTTTTGTGTTAACTTTCTTTTACATCCCTGTTAATCTTCTTCTTCTTCTTTTATTTATTATTTTCGTAAAAGTAAAACTCATAACTTTTATTCGTATATTTAGGGACTATTTCATTTTGTTATCCATGATATTTTTTTTGTTGACAATAATTTAATGAGGACTTTTTTTTTACCTAGATCTTGTTATATTTTTGTATTTTTTATATTTTAATAACTTATTATTTATTTTAATTGTAAAAAATTGAGTGAAATTCTTAAAATTAGAATAACAAGGTGGGAATGAGAGTTTTATCGAATTTATAATTTAAACATTAATTTTTCTAAGATGTGACAAAAACAGGGAATTAAATACGAAAATATATAAATTTAACTAATTGTTGGACTTAGTTAAGAAAGGAAACTTCGGCGGGTAAAAAATTCCTTTGAATATTACATAATTCTCCGCGAATTTGATCATTTACATTATTACATAAAAAAATAAGACTCGTCTGCGGCGACTCGGTAGAAATGACGAGTTCCGTCCGAGTTGCGGCAGCTCAGATGACTTCAATCAACGACCTCGCCGCCAATTTCTCCACTTGTTCTCGCCTTGTCAAGGTTTCTTCAACTTTATCTAGATTATAAATATATATTAATTTCATATATGTTAACAGGAATTGATTGATTATTGTTTAATTAGGTTTTGCTATTACATATCATCAGAAATTGTAATTATTACGGACAACTTAGTTTAGTTATGTATCGAATTTTACGATACTCAAGCTTGTTTGATTCTAATTTAGATGAACCCGTAACTCGTATCGAAAATTGTAGACCAATTGAACTAGGTGAGTGAGTTCTTTTGACACAGTGGATTTATTCAAATTAAATATAGGGATAGGTTATGTACAAGTTGTAAGGTTTTGTTTTTACGGATTAATGAGATAGTTTTTTGGTTAAATAAAAAAGACTCTATGCGGATAGTAATAGATTCAAGTGTTCCAACAACTTATACGATCAAGATAGATTATTGAGAGGAGTTCAGTTTGGTGGTGCGGTTTTTATTTCTTGCAATAAATAGTCTGATGTTTAGTTCGTTTTCTTACTTTAGCGATTTTCACTAATGGCATCAATGGATTGATTGGCAATCATCCAAATATTTTGAAATGGAAAATATTAAACTATGGCCACCGAAATGTATTAGACACTTAATGTACGTATAGACTTGTAGAACATGTTTTGCCAACCAATGGATATTACATTCACTTAGTAAAAATGCCATCATTGCAATTGAAGTTTTAAATTTAAATTAGCTAAAAAGTGCTCAATTAGAAGCCCTTTATGTTCTGTGTGTGTTTGAAATAGACACAATATTAATAAAACTCTAACTAAATGGACCAAGGCGAAGCAAGTTTTAACTTTGCCTACTGAGTTTTCAAATATTAGCTTCTGGTTGTTTAGTTTCCTGTTGAGTGTGTAGATATAATACTCTGATAAAAGAATGTGAATGTGTGAAGGAAGCAGCTTCGGCCGGGGCAAAAATGCTTTGTTTTCCCGAAAACTTCTCTTATGTTGGCGCCGCAGTTGGTGATAGTCTTAAGATTGCAGAACCATTAGACGGGCCTATCATGAAAGGGTACTGTTCTCTTGCAAGGTAGGTACATTGTTAAGTAGTGCTTTTGTAATACTAGTAATGACATAAAAGCTAGATTATAGTGTTACCATCCAATTCACTTGATTTTCAAGAAGCATTTTTTCACAATAAATTTTTTCATAAATTATGTCAAATGCAGGGAATCCAACATTTGGTTGTCTCTAGGAGGATTTCAAGAGAAAGGATCTGATGATGCACACTTGCGTAATACACATGTTTTGATTGACAATTCCGGGAATATTAAAAGCACATATAGCAAGATGCACTTGTATGTGCTTTACTGGCCGTCACTGTCACCTATGTATCTAAGTTGTTCTTAAGAAGTGTTTTTTTATAATATTTCTAATTAGACATATTCTTCGGTTTATGTTTCATTGCCTATTATGTACAAAGTTTGGACATGAAAACTTACTGTGCCTAGTATTTTGAACTATTTGAAGGTTTGATGTGGATGTTCCTGGAGGGGCAGTTTACAAAGAGAGCAGTTTTACAGAAGCAGGTCTGCAAAAGCTGTGTTTCACAATGTTACCAAATATATATAGTTTTTCTTGTATTAAACTATAATTGATTTTTGTTGATCTGCTAAAAGCAGCTGACTGCCTGATGTAAGTGTAAGTTGTCCTATTGTAACTTTTTTTTCCCCAAATTTTCTAAAAATGTTCCTACTGGTATTGAATTTCCGACCTTTTATTCTGGTCCAATATAAGTCGTTTATATATTAATATCTTATTATATCCACCTGATTTTCTTAAAGAATTCAGAATAAAAGAAAGGGGTTCATCCTTCTTTTGCCTATAATATTTATGCTAAATTTTACTAGTTGGTACTTTTCTTCTCCTGAATGTTTGAATTGTAATGCACTCTTCATGGTCTGAATTGTTTTGTAACTACAGTATCACGTTTTATTTGAATACTCTAAGTTTGTGACAGGGTGTAATGTTTTGGTTTAGGTTTTTTTTCATGTCCAGACGACCAGTAAATATTTCATATTTCTATACTATATCAGCATATACTTCTCACTTACAAGAAAATTCAAATTGGTGAAGTTTTTCAGGGAAAGAAATTGTTGCAGTAGACAGCCCCTTTGGACGGTTGGGACTGACAGTTTGTTATGATTTAAGATTCCCAGAGATTTATCAGCAGCTGAGGTTCCATCATGAAGCACAGGTACAGAATCCTTGTACTTGATGGAGGTGAATTCTTTGGAGGTGCCATTCTCATTTTTTTTCTACTCTGTAGGTGTTGTTGGTACCTTCAGCATTTACAAAAGTAACTGGTGAGGCCCACTGGGAGATTCTTCTTCGTGCCCGTGCAATTGAAACCCAGTGCTATGTATGAAAATATTCTGACTTCATATGTGTAAACTTTCTAAATTTCTATTTCATTCTCACAATTAGCATAACGTTACATGCCTCCTCAAACCCAAAGGTCAGAGATTGATTACCAATATGACTGCTTGACCCAATTATGCAAGCAACTCTGTTAAGTAGTTCTGTATATAATATAGAACTAATGTTTAGATAAAAGTGATATTTAGTAACTTCCAATGCGCTTAGTTTATCTATATGGTAGTCAATTGATAGATACATGATTATTATCCTTAACTATTAGTTGTTGTGGTATGCTAGTTATAGCGTTTTATTATGTCACGTATATTAACCTGTACTATACTTGTATGATCTTCGTGCCTCCAACATGCTATTGTGGGAAATATATACATAAAATAAACAAAATGGATTAGTATGAAAACCAACATGAATCTCTATGGCATCAACACGACATAAGTTATATGGGATTATACTTGCCAATTATTGTGGTGTTCTTTGTATCATTGTGTTCCCTTCTCTTGCTCAACCTTAAATGTGAAAATAATGTTGCTAAATCGTAAAACGTGTTCACCATTTTTGTTTCTGTTTTTTATCTATTTGTAGTAGGCACAACCACATTGTTTTACACTTACTTTTGTGATGTGTAATATTTGGTAGTTAAACCTCTTTAAAGTTATACCCTCGGGACCGTGAAAAAATATTACTTCACCGAATTTATTACGTTATCGATATAATAATATTTTATTACTTTACCGAATTTTTATGTTTACGTATTATAATACATTATGTTTAAAAACAAGAATCAATCACATGTAATGTATTTGATTAAAAATTACTTTTGTTATGATTAATTACCGAATGTGATGGATGTTGAGCATCTCTTAAGTTATCCAAGCGAGGTATGAAGAAATCATTGAGTCGGTAATGAACACTGATGAAGGGACTGATCCTGAACCGGACGATAACAATGTCATCCCAAGCGTGTCATCAAAGGAAGCATTTCAAGCAATCAACACTTTGTACAATTACTTGTTACTACACGAGCAAAACATACCAAGAGTTATTTATACTTTACATAAAGTCAAGGATTAGGTTAACTTTGGCTTTGGCAGAAAGAAGAAACAAGCTACTATTTATTCATATTTTAAAAAGAATTGAATTTTATAACTCATATACATTATAATTCTGAAATTATTACTTTACATATTACTTGGGCCCTTAATGACTTTCTAATCTTTTATTATCTTATGCTTTTAGCGAGAATATTACTTTACAACATTGGCCCAAGTTGGAACCGATGAATTTTATTACTTTATCGGATATTACTTAATCGAGGTTTAACTGTACTATATTCTTTAGAGATTTAAGTAACAAGACTGATAATCCTCATTGCAGGTCATAGCAGCTGCACAAGCAGGAAAGCACAGTGAGAAAAGGGAAAGCTTTGGTGAAACACTAATAATTGATCCTTGGGGTTCCGTCATTGGTCGGCTACCTGGTGAGAGATTACTATGTTCCACATATGGTGTTTCACTTGTGTTATTTCTACATTTATTTGTCTGATTGACTCTCTTCTGTGGTTTAATCTCTTGTGAAAGTTCTTTCAATAATCTATGATACTGCGTTCATCACCATTGCATTTCTCAGAAGTCAGAACAGAAGGCTTTGAAATAAATCAAAAATTCAATTTATGGCATATGCACTCTTCAATCAAAACTAACTTGTATAATATTATTTTATGGTTTAAAGCATCTTCATAGGAATTAGATATCGACTCTGACATGACACTGTTTCAGACCGAGTATCAACAGGCCTTGCTGTTGCAGATATCGACTTCTCACTGCTTGATTCAGTTAGAGAAAAGATGCCGATTTCCAAGGTAGGTCTTTTCTTAACAACAATCTCTAGACAGATTGATCTGATAAGGTGTTTGTTTTCTTTTGTACTTCATGTGCTATGGTATAAGATCAAAATTGATAGTTAAAGTGAAAGAGTGTTAATCTCCCTGAAGTAGTCGGTAGTTCCTGGGCTCTTGGGTGTTGTCACCATTAAAGGGAGGAAATTTGTGTAATTATGACAAAACTTGCAGGAGATACACTTCTTTTTTTTTTTTTTTGCCAACGAGATACACTTCTTTTTATTCACCTAAATGTGCATAAAAGTACGATTTGATCTGTTATCCTATGATGTTTTTCTTTTAAGTCCTGTACGGTAATTTGTGAATATGTACATAAGCCTCTAGTAACGTTATCGGACTGATGGCTTGTGTATCGTCTTTTTCACATTTTTGGTCCATTTGTACAATGCATTATTATTGTGTTCTGCGCTTGTAAGGTGTTTAGGTAGAAATCAAATGACTCCTCCCTTACCTTATAGTATTGAGATTCACTGATTTGAACCTATACATACCATGCAAATGACACCTTACAACATGAATACTGGCATTTTGGTTGTCTGGGCTGAAGGTTAGCGACAAAATTTGAAGCAAGGTGAAAATTTGTAGTTTGAAGGAGATGTATTCCTGCAGAGATTAGTATATGTCACTTCTTTTCAGATCAGAGTCAAATTTCCCTTTATTTGAGGGGTTTGACTCATCAGATTTACAAAACAATAGTTTGATCATATTAAATAGGAAGGGTTG
>PHNY01024038.1:11817-25610 GCA_003724115.2 Anethum foeniculum | reverse complement strand
GGGTTATCTTCTAGTAAATCATAATACATTGATACACATTCATCATTTTTATTGTATAAAATAAGATACAATCTCAGTTTTTTATTTTAAAATTTTGAAACTCTGATAGGCCAATATTTTGGAAATGGATGCAAAATTTAGCCACCATAATGTAATTTAGACTTCACTTTTTAAAACTTAACGGTAGATGGTTAACGACACTTGACGGTCGCCACTCTTTTAAAAGGCGGGAGTAAAATGTGGCCACCAATTTGTTATTTTTAAACTCGGGCCAACATTTTGCTAATTTATAAAAACTTTAGCCACCTTTATGCTCTTTACTATTATTTTTTTTCTATGACTTCATAGTTTATGTCTAAATGTGCTAGTATATGTGGAGTAGAATCGTAGATGTACAAATCATAAATTCAATTCATTAGTTTATATTGCAATTAATAGTATTATTTAGATATGTAGTTGGAGAGAATTCAACCTGAAACTAAAATGAACGTCTATATAACTATAAATATTTAAATATGTAGTTATAGGGAATCAAACCCGGATGAAATCAAAAGAGATAAATTAAATAAATAAATCTTGTATAATAATGTAGTTGTAGGGAATCAAACTCAAGTTTGAGTGATGACCAAAATTTGGTACTTTGGTATTATTGTGTTCAGTCTAAAGGGTGTTGATTATGGATTATGTAAATGATTTTTACTTTAAGTTTTTTTAGTAATTTGTATTTCAATATTTCTATTTTAATTTTTTTCTTTTTAATTTTATATTATTATATTAAAACTATTATATTGAAGTTTTGATTTTTTTAATATTATAAGTTATAATTATCCAAACACATCACCAACATAAGTTAAATTATCAAAACACTTAAATACGTTATAAGTAATAATTTACTTATCACTTATATGACACTTATATTATAAGTTACTTATTTTATGATAACCCAAGCGGACCCATAGTATGTTGCAATTGTTAGGTTTAATTATCTTACCCCAACTATTATTGTAATACCCGTATTTTAGATTAATGTTATAATTAAAATATATCTGCAAACTAAAATCTTATTTATATTATTTCGAGCATAACTTGAGAATTAGATTTAGTAGTAGAGATTTATAAAATGGTTATTTTATTATTGATCTCAAAGATGTTACTACACTTGCTTATTGTAAAATGTGAGAAAAATATTTATATATAGTATATATGAAATGAAAAATCTAGGCAGGCAAAATATGGCTAGCTGAGTATGACAAAGGTTGCAAAGTAACCACCCTGATGGCTTCGATGCTTATTTTCTGCTTAATCTTTGTCTTCCAATATTAGCCTTCGATCAGGACGGAAGAGATGTCAGAAAAACACTACAGGCTGAATTGGAGGATATGAAATTCCCCTTTTTGCTGGTGTTATGGAAGAGAAGATGTTTTCGCCCTGAAGTACTGCATGTCAGGAGGATTACTACTGGGAAATCTTCCGATATAATGGGAGAATATGCAGAGATAGGCAGACCTCTATTTAAACATGAGAACTCTGAAGGTGTTTGAACATTGTTATCCATCAAGTTCTCTTTTAAAAATAAAGAAAACTTTATTAGTAGTAAAATATGCTTATATTGATGTTTGTTCCCTAGATATAACCGGGTTTTCTTTCAGAAAAATAAAAAGCTTGCGAGCCAAGTGCCAACTTCCTGTTTTTTACCTGCGAATAACTAAAGCATGCATGGAATTTTAAGTGCATAATATTGAATTATTAATGAATCATCTAGTTTAAAAGATGATATATTGTCCCAAATAAATACTTTATCACAAAACAGTTTCACTGTGCTTTCATATGTACTCAGGCTCCGGGTAGGCATGCAATCACATCTCGGTCTCTCTTCTTTCTTGTTAGTCCTTGGCTCGGGCTGGTGGAACTTCAGTAGTACTTTCCGACTGAGCAACGGGAAGCAGATCTCTACTTAAAGCAAAGATAAGTTGACATTATTTCCTGAACCAGTAGTGTAGCCCACCTTTATATATCTACTTTAACAGCAATACATTTAGTAATATATACTCTCTTTCGAAAGACAATATATATGCAAATATTAAGACTTAATTCCCTTCCCCACATTGTCTCAAATAAATATTTTGAATTGGCAATATTTTACAATTGATCAAACGGGTAGGAAAATCTCTAATATGTCTATCTAATAGGAGATGCAGGTCAGAAGCATTAACAGCACTTTTGCATTTACACTATACCAGTTTTATTTGCATAAAGTATTTGCACATTTGGAGCTTTCTTATTAGTGGAGATCAAAACCACACTCCGGAATACGATGATTATTATTTTGTTCCAAGTTCTAAATATTACTTATCAACCTATGCGCAAGTCTTAAAACTTGAAATATTGTGCTAGAAAGATAAATCGTTGTGTTTCCATATCTACGTCGACTAGCTGCATACTCAAACTTTGTCACTTTTGTGAACAAGAAATCAGTGCAATGTGGTAATTCTTGTAGTCATGGAGTGTCTGGTCGTGGTTTAAGCCACTACAAGTGACATTTCTCCCTTTCGTCACAGAACAGACCTTGACTGCATAAGATATGATTAGGCAGTTTGTAACTTCATGGAAGTGAATATGTTATAAGAACTCAGATCTGGAAGTGCATGAACAAAGATGCGATTTGCAGACTAAGCTTCATGATGATATTTCGCCAGAAGTCACAAGTGTGATCATTCTGCATTCCAGATCAAATTACATTTGAGAAAATATCATGACCTGTTATGATTATGAATCAGGCAGTTCATTGAAATGAGCAAGATGTTCTGTAATATGCAAAGAGGAGCAACCAGGATCTGGACACATTTCCGGAACCAAATTTGTTACAAATTCAGTTTGTTTTGATTATATTTTAAGTTTACGATTGTTTTTGGAAGCTGACATGTGACACCCAGATTGTAGCCATAGGTGCACTCATAGAGCAAAATGATTTGTAGCTCCAATTATAGCTGTACTATGATACTTAACCTGCTTAACATGATTCCTAAAAAGTACAATTCTTCTATGTACGAGGGAAGTAAAGTCTCTGGAGAGGACAAACCATAATACTGGTGATACCACTTGCTCCCTCCGTCCCTCTGAGATGTATACATTCACTCTTTGCACGCATTTCGAGGCTGTTATAAAGGATAGTTCTATAACTTTTTTCTAATTTTTTTTTTCTGAATAAAAGTTTATTATGACGGTTTGGGTATAATGTGGTTTTACTAAGGTTTGGTTATATCGGTAAGTATAAAGGTACACCCAAATCAAACAATTATTTTTTGATTTTTGAACCATAAAATGTTTTTTCTAACAGAAAAATTTCAAGAACATTTTTTTCTAAAAACTATAAATTTTTTAGGAAATATTTTTCAAAAATGTTTTGCCAAAAAAAGAAAAATTTCAAGAACATTTTTTTTTTCTAGAAATTAAATTTTCCGATCATAAAAATTTTAAAATTAGTATTTCAACTTTTTAAGAGGAGATTCTAAAATTATTATTTTTAAAAAAAATTACAAAGAGGAGATTCGAAGTTAGAATTCTGAAAAAACCCAAATTTGAAGTTGTGAGTTTGAAATGATATCAATTTTTACAAACGGCACTTAAACGAGTTAGATATTTTATAAACACAACTTCTCATTTACAAAATAATAACCTTGAGTTCTTTACATTTGACATCAAATATCAATTAAATTAAAGGAACTGGATATCTTATAGAAGTCAGACTTCAACATTGGCCATGTAGATTCAGGTGCTTGTGCATTTAGAGTGAACAACTTCCCTTTATAAGCACAACAAACTGCAATGTTATGTCTCTTGAATGTTGGACTTTCGACTTTATACTCCAACTCATAGTATTTTACATTCTTTGACATTTTATCTTCTCTCAAACTTGCTTCCATCAAGCTGCCTTTGATATTTGGTTGTCTCCCTGATTTGGTGATTGTTCGGACCACTGCTTCTCCAACCTCATTTGCTTCTCCAAATGCTTCGATTCTGCAATTACGTAGGAAACGATTAACTTCTTCGGCATTCTACTTGCAATTATAATGTAGTGAAGCATCCTACTTGCAATTCTTACATCCTACTTGCAATTCTAATGCAGTGATTGAATCTTAAATTTAACATGAGCCACATGATTTTATTCATTCCTAGTGATTTTTACGTCGATTACCAACAAAGTGGAGTTAAGCATCCTACTTGCAATTAACTTCTTCGGCATTCTACTTGCAATTATAATGTAGTGAAGCATCCTACTTGCAATTTTTACGTAGAAAACGATTAACTTCTTCGGCATCCTACTTGCAATTCTAATGTAGAAAACGATTAACTTTTTCGGCATCCTGCATGCAATTCTAATATAGTGAAGCGTCCTACTTGCAATTCTTACATCCTACTTGCAATTCTAATATAGTGATTGAATCTTAAATTTAACATGAGCCACATGATTTTATTCATTCCTAGTGATTTTTACGTCAATTACCAACAGAGTGGAGTTAAGCTCGAGTTATTCGATAAACTTGGATGTATGGAGAGTAATATGCACTTAGAGTTGTAACTCAAATGAATTTGTTAAATCTGGAGAAAATGGCCTAAAAACACTTACGAGAAATCAGGGGCAACAGGTGAAACAATAACACTAACATTGAGCTCTCCAGTGGATCCAGGAGGACCAAATGCAACAACTGGTTCATTTATATTTCGACGACGACCAGTTAGAGGAGGTGGATCAAGCAATCTTTGTGATTCAGCTTTTCCAGCTGCTCTGTATAGTAGAGTTTGATCGCCTACCCAGTTTGATGGATATATAAATTCTGTGACAAAATTGAATGATCAGAGTATTAGTACTAGTCACTAGTCAGTTTATGAGCATATATATTTGTATTCTCACACATTTTCCATTTGGTTAGACATAAAAACTATGAGCAGAAACAGAATGAGATTTATTTATATTTGAACAAGATTAATTTCATTAGGCAGAAAGCCAAACCTCAGTACCATTTCAAGGACACAATCTAACTCGAAGACCCGGCCACCAGACCTCAGGCATATCCCTCAGAGGACTAGTTAAGCATGATGAAATTTATGTTTAATTTAGATCAGTGCAGACGAAGTAAGACGTACTGAAATACTCTATCAAATGATTAATGACGATCTTAATCTGTATTTTTTCTATGAAAAAAGGAAAAGAAGTTGTGAATCGATTCCATATTGAAGACTCTGAAAGAGTCGAATATTCATTGATCAAAGCATTCACCACAGAGTCTGATAGTTCTTTTGCAAAACTAATTAATCGGACGAGAATAAAGATCGAGTAAAAATTTATTTCTTCTGCTCATATTTTCCATCAACATTATCGTGAAATTCGAGCTATTTCCCTATAACTTATTTAGCTACTTTTTTACAGAAAAGGAATGAATGTAGCAGAGTATGATGTGGTGGACTAACCAAATCCTTGTTCCCTCTCAATGCATCTACTATATCCTCCAATTGGGTAGAGCACATCCAACTTTAAACTCCTGGAATTATCCGGAAAGTTCCCAAGAAGAAAGCTAGTGACTCCAGCAAAATTAGCACCAACAGCAACAACAGAAGCTGAGCCAATTCCAGTTAAAAGTCGCCTCCTAAACACGGATGCAAGCGGCATAAATTGTTCCGACGGAGGTTTATCTAGGCGGTATGATGTCTTCTGCAATGTATCTTTATTGTCACTGGACTGTTGGCTCATAGTGGTAGATTTCCATGTACGAAAGTAGTGTTGCATGGCCATTTGCAAAGATGTTCAAGTATTTCTTGAAGTGTACTGGTTTATCTAAGTGACTGTAGTCTTTTAGTATATCTAGTTCCAGTGGCTCTTATTCATTGCTTTCATTTTTACTGGAAGGAGCCACGAGGGGATTACAATTTACGACAGACAAAGAGGTGAAAAGTGGTCCATGATAGACCTTCATTGTTCATAGCATAAAGCATCCACTATTCACTAAATTTGCCTGAATTTAACTTGTCATTTTGAGAAAAAAATTTGGAAATTATTTAAATACCTAGCACTATCATAGATTTCAAAAATTGGAAAAAATGGGGTGAGTTATCAATTTGTGATTTATTGATAATATTTGAAAAATTAAATAATTTAGCAATTATTTATCAAATCGGTCGAATATTTTTAAGCAATTTACCAGCCATATTTACCCATTTGCACTACTGAATACTAGAATGATAAAAACAAATAAATTAACCTTCATTTGAATATTGTGGCGAAAAAATATTCAAGAAATGTAATTTTATTAAAATATATTTTTAACAAATATTAAATTAAAAACACAACTACACGTATCAGTTTTTACATATTATAGCCAAAAAAACAATGGAAGTTATGTTATCTTTTTAAATGTAATTTGTATTACATTCATGTCATTAGAATAAACCATAAATTTAAAAGAAAATTTTGAGAATTATTTTTTTAAAAAAATTTGTTTGTAATTAATATTGAAAATAAATTAAGTTTTTGAACTCATACTAAAAATATAAAAATATTTATATATTTTACTTCTTTAATTGATACAGTCATTAATTTATGAAGACTTACTTGAGAAAAAAATCAGGCTTTCTTTCTATTTTTTAAAATTTATAATTGTTCCGTCCCGGCTACCATTATTAACATATTTGGAAAAATTTAATATATTTAAATATTTATTTATTTTAATAAAAAAATGTGGCCAATACGTAAATTTTTTTTGGGAGAAACGTAAAAGATTTTCGGGACAAACGGAAAATTTTGGAAAGATATCGTAATTAGGAAACTAAATACTTACACAGACACACAAGAGGTTAGAAAGGGGGAACTGCACTATTACCGATCAGCTTTCTAACCACTAGATTTCTAGAACCCTAATTCTCCTTACCCTAATACCATAATTACATACACACAGAGTCTGTATGTATGATATACCTATACTAATTTTTAATTCAATGATGAAGAAACCCTAATTCCCAAATTAGAGAGGACGATGGTGAAGTGGATTGACTATGATCTATTACACCTCTTGCCAATTTCATCAGTAATAGTAATTATAAATGGAACCATCTTCTTCTTCTTCGTCTTCGAATTGTGAAAATAAACAACAGGAGAAAGTAGAAGAATGGGAAGATTTTGAACAAGCATTGGCTCGTTTGTGGAGTTTGTCCTCTGCTCTTAATCAAGCCAATTTACGCAAATTGTCGTTGCAAGATAAGTTACAATCACATATACAGGTATGCTTTCTTATTATTTTCCGCTTTCGTATTATTATTATTATTTTTTTGAAATCTAATAAGAAGTTGTTTAGTTAAACAATCCCGATTATCATATACAATGTGAAAGCAAAACTCACGAAATGTCACTTTCACGGTACCTGATTTTACGGTTTGAGATGTACATTACAATGTATCACACAGGGAATTGATTACAATGTATTACATAGGGAATGTAAGTATAGCAGCATGTCAGAAACTTGAGATCATCAACCAAAAGCTCTGCTTGAAAATCACCCTTTTTGTGACAATTAAAACAAAACTTTGTGTAATTAAATTTATACAACTTCGTTTCAGTGATTGCTAAGGCATAGTATGGTGATAAAACAAATTAAAATCAGTTACGGACTTGCTGGATTGTAGGTCAAAGTAGTCAATAGCTATTACTTGTCTAGCTCGTCGATAAACTGGATTGAAGTTTGGAGAAGAAAAGGTTTTTTTGCAGTTGAGATTGGTAATTGTTCTTGTTTGTAGACACTTTAGAAGATAATATTTTTTAGTTTGGTGCTCCTACTAGCACAATCTACATTTACTCATGCTGTCGAGATTGGTAATGGTTCTTGTTTGTAGACACTTTAAAAGATAATACTTTTAGTTTGTTACTCCTACTAGCATAATCTACATTTACTCCTGCAATTGATAAAAATTGTTTTACTGATAAGTGAGTAATACTCCTGAATACGTTTGTGACCTCTACGCTATCTACTAACCTCTGTAAATCCGAGTGCTTTGGTCGATGATAAATTAATTGCGGCCATATGGTGGGACAGGTAGAGGCAGAGACATTAAATCGATCAAATGAACTTGATGAGATGCGTGAACAATTGGAGTCTCGCAAATTAATGATGGGAAATACATCGATGCATTCAAAGGTTGTAAAAGAGAAAGTTAAGATGCAAGAGGAACAACTTAGTACTGAGATAAAATCACTCTTAGTTGCGGGAACTGCTCTCTCTGTTGCTAATAAGCATTTGCAGGTATGCCAGTATATAGAAACATTCTTACTATTGTTCATGGTAGAATATCATGTAGCAGAAAGATGATGGACATTCTTCTGACTGCTTCTTTTCTTATCTTGTTTACATAATGATGAATTGATCTTTTTTGAATTTATATATTTAGGTTCTCATGTTTGTAAGCATACTTCCATACTCAAATAATTTTTAAATCACCATTTCATGTGGTATTCTTGTTTTAATGAAAATTCAGAGTGGTTTTAATGTTTTCAGAGACAGCTATGAAGCATTGGTACATTAGATACGAGTTTGCAAGTGATTACTTTGATTTGAACATGATTTTATTGGACTACTGTTGTCTTGGTTTCCATATTTGTCCATTTGAGTAGTAGATATGTTGCGTATGAAATTTCTATAAATGTTAATATCATACCGTAAGGTGGAACATTTATTTAGATTATATATTCATAAAGTATGTTAACATTTTTAGAGTTATCTCTTGAAAGTTAAATTATTTATATCAAGCTTAATGAATACTAATATCAGTGAGTAATTTAGATCAGATTTCTAACTAATAATACTAGACGTCTACACTTACAGTTGACATCATTGCACATTTTGCATGTGTTAATGTGGTCGAAAGACTGTTAATATCACATTCCCTGCTGCTATCAGCACTGTCAACTATATTGCTGCATTATGGTATGAAGTCTTTTTAGTCACTCCTCAGTGACTGCTATCCGTGGCACTCATTCGGTGAGACAGAGTAGTTTGCATTTCATCTAGACATGCTCTTTGGTCAATGAAAAGTGAACTCCAAAGTTTTCTTTTTCTTTTTCTTTTTTTTTTTGTTGCTAAATCCAAAGTTTTCTTTCCTGTAGAGGTTTCTGGTAAAAAAAGACATCTTTTTTGTTTGTATGTTAGCTGAACTCATTTCATGAACAGCTATATTTGTATTAAGTACAACAGCTCTACTTAGTATATATATCGATAGGTGTGTATATTACTATATATATATATATATTGTGTACACGTATTTGTTATACTGATAATGACTAATTTGTATAAATTATAACTATCTTTAGCTTATGTTGATGATGATTTTTAATTTTTTGTCAAGTTATCAACTATTAATAAGTCCAGGACTAGTTTATGGGACTTGTAGATGATTCTCAATCTTTATTTTGTTACAAAGACTTCATATTTTTGCCTTAAATTTGATTCTGGTTATTATTAACATATTTTATGACAATTTAATTTGCTGAGTACATGTTAAATTTATTGTTATACATTTTTTTTTGAACTGTTGCGTTTTTTTTTCAAAAAGCGCGCTTCTTGCGTTGAGCTTATGCTCCAGGAGGCCTTTGCAGTGCGCATATCGCGTTTAATAACACTGATCATGAGTGAGTGAAATGAACTTTTTAGTATTTGAAGATAATTTATATACTTTCAATACCAAAGATATGTGAATAAATATTTGCAAAGCACATTGCTGCTGTAGCATTTAAATTAGAGCTTAATTTACGCAAACCAAATGCTCGTTTTCTTCACCCTGCTTGTTCTTGTTACACATATGTTGGTCTTGTTTCTTGTTTCTTCGCTGCAATCTTCTTTCTATGTATTTAATTCTTTTTTCAATAAGTTGTTATAATTACATGCCATTTGCAAACTCGCTAGTAACTACATTAACAATGACTAGAGTTAGAAAGATGAAATATAATAAATAATGTAAAATATATTTGAATATGTACTCCATGAGTTACATCCTCAAATAAAATAAAATTGTATTAAAATTTATAATTTGGTATTGACTAAGATTTTATATACTCTAATATACCCTTTGGTTAGAGTAGCCATTAATTGCCCATGTTTTATTAACTAATCTTTTCTGAGAGGGAGCATAAAACATAATAAAACAAAACTAGATGACATACTAAAGTCAAGTTTTTAAAAGCAAGAAATAAATATAAGACCAATTGGGCAAATGAAATCTTATAATATCATTGATAATATATAGTTGGGCTAGAGTAATTATACCCTTACAATTGCAACATACTATTTTGAGGACTACAAGATTGGCACAAATTAAAATTTAAAACGTAATATAAAATAGTTAGATTTGATAAGTCTTATAAGTAATTTTTCACGTGGCACTGAATGTGCTAGTGGGTGATCAACAAGTTTTCCATCCCTTGTGTAAAGCACTCCAATCTCAAACGATACAGCATAATGGCCCTGCCCAACAAATGTGGGATACACAACAACACTACAAAACTCTGTTAGTGCCACCATAAGCTTGGACATATTGTGGTATTTGCCGAACAACAACCCTTTTTGGAATAGGAATTCGAATAAGCTTGGAGAGCTCTCTCGGCCATTCTCAGCCATTTAGGACAATATCTGCTAGTCGGTAGGTGAGGGATGCTAGTGCTTCATTTGATCAGAGGTAGAGAACATGTTGCGCTTCACCATTCCCGCCGACCAAAAATCCTGGGCGGCGGTTTTCCCGTCATGTAAGCCAAATGTCTTCCAAGTCCTTTTCACTTACGTTGTTACGCTTCGAATCAGCTTGAATTGTTAGAAGCGCATTCGACTTCGTAGCTTGAAGTACATATTTCTTTTCCTCATTAAGTTATTCAACAAAAATGAGAAGGGTCACCTTAGTTCCGGAAATGAATGCTGCACATAGGTTATGAACTTGTATATTTGCCGTATTTGATGTCGGATCAACATTACGGCAAAAAGAGAGCTTGAGCTCCATCACCACATCTAGAAAATGATATAAGAAAAAGACATAAGAAATTAGTTGATAAGTTAAAGGATTGAATATATATATATATATCCAGTCAAATAATAAAATTAAAGCATTAGTAAAATTTTTACCAGCATGTATGACATTGGATATTGGCTCCGGTGTGTCGTAAAAAGGATGCACTCCATGCGTATTGAAAGCACCCACCGATATCATTTGTGGTTTAATGATCATTTTGGGAAATGCATCACATGATACATCGAAATTTGGTTTTATTCCGGATAGATTATTTTCGCTGGAGAAATGGACAAGATTGGTGGTTCATGACGGGGTACGTTGGGGAAAAAATGGGTTAGCTCGACAAAGGAATAGAGTTACGGGGTGAAGTGAGTGAGTTGCGGGACTTGAAGAAGGGAGAGGAAAGATCAAGTCTCGCAACTCACTCAATTCACCATGTAACTCTTTTCCTTCGCCGAGCTCACCCATTTCTTTCCCCAACTCATCCCGTCATGAACCACCAATCTTGTTCATTTCTCCGACGAGAGAGAATCTGTCCAGAATGAATCCAAATTTCGATATATCATGTGATGCATTTTCCAGAATTATCAATAAACCACAAATGATACCGGTGGGTGCTTTGAATGCGCATGGATTGCATCCTTTTTACGGCACGCGGGAGCTAATATCCAATGTCACACTTGATGGTAAAATTTTTACTAATGCTTTACTTTTGTTATTTGACTGAGCGTATATATTCAATCCTTTATCTTATCAACTAATTTCTTATGTCTATTTCTTATATCATTTCTTAGATGCGATGATGGAGCTCAAGCTCTCTTTTTGCCGTAATGTTGATCCGACATCAAATACGGCAAATATAATAGTTCATAACTTGCGTGCAACATTAATTTCCGGAACTAAGGTGTTCCTTCTCATTTTCGTTGAAGAACCTAATGAAGTCGAATGTATCTCAAGCTATGAAGTCGAATGCGCTTCTGTCGATTTAAGCTGAAGCTTTACAACTTAAGTGAAAAGGACTTGGAATACATCTGTTGGCATGATTGGAGAACTGCCGCCCCGGACTTTTGGTCAGAGGGAATGCTGAAGCACAACATGTTTTCCACCTCTGATTTGCACAACATGTTTTCCACCTCTGATCAAATCAGGGACTACGAATCCCTCACTTACCGACTAGCCGATACTATCCTAAATGGCCGAGAGACTCCAAACTTATCTGAATTCTATTCCAAAAGGGGCTGTTTTTCGGCAAGTACCACAGTGTGTCCAATCTTATGGTGGCATTGACAGAGTTTTTTGGTGTTGCTGTGTATCCAACATTTGTTGGGCATGACCGTCATGTTGTATTGTTTGAGATTGGAGTGCTCTACACAAGGGATGAAAAACTTGTTGATCACCCACTGACACAAACAATGCCACGTGGGAAATTACTCATGAGACACACTTAGGATTTGATTTATCAAATCTAATATACTGTACTATTTTGTGTTACAATTTTAATTTGTTTCATCTTGTAGTCCTCAATATAGTGCATGTTTGGGTAAACAAGTTTTCCACTTATTTGGACCCAAACCCCATTTTTTAATTCAGGGGAGAGTTTGGCAAAAAAACGAAACTTGGTTATCCAGCCCATTTTCAGCCATAAGTCGAATGTTTGATTCTTTAACATTCACCATTTCATTTTCTCATATCTATTATTCTATTAACGTATAGTTCAGTTATTGTAATTATTTTTTTTCTATGACTTCATGGTTTATGTCTAAATGTGCTAGTATAAGTGAAGTAGAATCGTAGGTGTACAAATCATAAATTCAATTCATTAGTTTATTTTGCAATTAATAGTATTATTTAGATATGTAGTTGGAGAGAATTCAACTTGATATTAAAATGAACGTCTATATAAATATGTAAATATGTAGTTATAGGGAATCAAACCCGGAAGAAATCAAAAGGGGATAAATTAAATAAATAAATCTTGTACAATAATGTAGTTGTTAGCAATCGAACTCAAGTTTGAGTGATGACCAAAATTTGGTACTTTAGCATTATTGTGTTCGGTCGAAAGGGTGTCGATTATGGATTACGTAAATGATTTTTACTTTACGTTTTTTTAGTAATTTGTATTTCAATATTTGTATTTTTAATTATTTTTCTTTTTAATTTTATATTATTGTATTAAAACTATTATATTGAACTTTTGATTTTTTTAATATTATAACTTATAAGTTATAATTATCCAAACACATCACCAACTTATAAGTAAAATTATCTAAACACTTAAATACCTAATAAGTAATAATTTACTTATCATGACACTTATCCATTTCAAGTTATAAGTTACTTATTTTATGATAACCCAAACAGACCCATAGTATGTTGCAATTGTTAGGTTTAATTATCCTATCCCAACTATTATTGTAATACTCGTATTTTAGATTAATATTATAATTAAAATATATCTGCAAACTAAAATCTTATTTATATGATATCAAGCATAACTTGAGAATTAGATTTAGAATTGGAGATTTATAAAATGGTTATTTTATTATTGACCTCAAAGATGTTACTACACTTGCTTATTGTAAAATGTGAGAAAATTATTTTTATATAGTATATATGAAATGAAAAATCTTGGCAGGCAAAACATGGCTAGGTGAGTATTTAGAATTGGAGATTTATAAAATGGTTATTTTATTATTGACCTCAAAGATGTTACTACACTTCCTGTAGAGGTTTCTGGTAAGAAAAACATCTTT
>PHNY01023969.1:300-13103 GCA_003724115.2 Anethum foeniculum | reverse complement strand
AATTTATAAATTCATATATTGTTTTTTAAATTATATTTTCTAAACAAAAAATTAATATTTAAAATTTTATTTAAAAAGATATTGAAAAATAATATCTTGAGTTATCCTTAATTTCTTTTTAACTATAATACGAATTCTTACAAAAAAAAAAAATTAGACAGAGCCTCAGTTTTTCTTCTGGCACAGGGCCTCGTATAACAATGAGCCGGGCCTGGTAAACACCGACAGATAGACCGCAACAAAATCAATATATATAGTGCAATCATATAGTACCCAATTTATACAAGTATAAAATCTCAAAAAACAAGGAAGAAGTAAGCTGCTAAAGTCTCATGAACAATTCATTCAGACAATTAATCAATCAACTTATGCTACCTCCTTATTTAGTTTCATATAAAGAAAACACCTTGATAAATTTGATTTTAAGAGCTTGTTGTGTGTATCATAGTCACAAATGAATCCCTAATTCGAAATAAATAAACAAAAAAAAGGAGATTGAAAATACATATATATGCTTGCAATTTAAGTGGCGGAAGAGAAGAAAGAAAGTAGCGGGATAGAAAGAAAGTAGCTGGAGATGATGTGGAACTCGACTACTGATCTGGAGGGCTTCTACAAATATATAGCCAAGCATATCAGAGTGGCTATAATTTAAGCTAAGGGGATTAATCGGTTGGAGAAGTAAAATTTGAAGACATTGGCTATAAGTGGTACTGTAGAGATGGCAGCTGAAAGTTTTAGTTAAGGGCTCTAAAGGGTTGGAGATGCTCTTAATACTTTATTTTCTTTAATCTTTAACTCTAAAATTTGTAAAAAATTTGTAATATATATTTAAACTCTGTATTTACCAGTAAGATCTACACATAATATTCATATATTTGCGTAATTTAGACAAGTGTTATGTATTTTTAAATAATGACGTGTATTAAAGTCGTATTGTAATACTTGATGATATGCTATTATGCTAATAATAACTATGTAAAGACTATGACCCATTTGGTCTCAGACTCACCCTTTTAATTTATATTGTGTGAGAATGAGAAGCACGGGTGGCATGCAGGTCATGAATGAGGTCTCCACTTTGACGGAGACTACTAATTAGCTATGATTGTTAATTATCGGCACATGGACTTAATTATCGGCACATGGACTAAGCAATGGAAAAAGCAAGTTACAAGCCAGAGTAGTCCAGGTACACGCCAGCCCAATTTCCAACCGGACACACAGACTTATACAGTTTTTGATCTCTATTATTTCTTAATTATCTCATTTCAAACACATTTTTATTTTCACATCAGAGCGCTTGAGGCCAAAACCATTCTCCAATGTTGTTTTTTAGACTTTCGACATCAATTACATCATATTTCGAGAAGGTGAGTAAGGATGAGATCGAGAAATAGAGTTATAACATGATATATTTTAGTTTAAATATGATTTTACCGAGAATTATCGTTAATTTATTTCTTTTCACAATAATAATAAATATACTAATTAGCGGAATCCAAGATAATGTATTATGATGTATGTTATTTGTGAATAATACTTTTATATTGATATCATAATTGCAGGGTTCAAACCGCATTACACCGTAAATTTATATATTATATATTATATATTTTATATAATAATTTGACTTTTTAAGTAAAACTATTTTAATCATTATTGATTTAACATCGCAATTTTCTATTTGATGTTAGAAACCAACTTGATACTACCATGATTCAACTAAAAGTATACTTCGGATAACACTATTTTTATAAATTAACGTGTAAGTTTATTACTACTATTATTATTAGTGTTATTTTTATATTATTTCGAAGGATATTCTAATCTACTATCTTCGTAAATTCTCGATCTTTGATATCACCTTAATATTGCTATATATTGTATAATTTATGTTACATTTATTATACGTTATTTTTCATCTCCGTCAAATTACAAAATTGTTTATATTTTATTATAATGATATTTTTTATTATTTAAACCGCACAAATCACATCGCATATTTGTGATATAGTTTATGTGATTTTTGTATTACTCGGTCCAGCTATAATTTAAAATTTTGATCAAATCGCATGTACTGTTTGGTTTGTGGTCTGGTAAAATAACTGCACCACCGATACCACGATAATCCGTGATAGTTACAATCCTGATTAAGCATATTTTTCGATTAAATAATAAATTTTCACTTAAAAACAAAAAAAAAAGGGTAAAAGAGCATTATAGTAATTTATTTATTCTCAAGAATTAAATCCAATTTTCAATTGGTATTATTTCTAATCAGAACAGCAAAAATTACACGTGTCAACTCACTACAAGACCATCTTTTACACAACCAAACCTGTCCGTATATAAAAAACCTATTTCGACAAACATGACTTTAAACTGCTACAATTCAGATCTGTCCACAAGTCTCTCGACTCTCTACTAGCAGGTAAAACCCATATCATATACATATAGATACATGTTTGCATATACATGTATTCTTCAATTTGTCTCTTTTTCTGTTCTGTTTCAAATCTGTGAATTATAATTGATTATTTTTAATGTATTTAATTTAGGGTTTATGTAGCAAGTTCATTTACTAAAGAAATTCAAAAGCTCTTAATTTATGGTAAATTATCTGGGATTATAGTGTTTTTTCATTTAGGGTTTTGTGGTTGTAGCAAGATTCAGCAGTTTTGTTCTAGTGATAAAGGGTGGGACTGTTAATTAGCCCTTGATTTGTCGAATTCGATATGTCGTAATATATGCAGTTTTTGTGCTAGTGATAAAGAGTAGTATTGTTAATTAGCCCTTGATTTGTAGAATTCTATATGTTGTAATATGTGCAGTTTTTGTGCTAGTGATGAAGGGTGGTTTTGTTAATTAGCCCTTAATATGTTGAATTCGATATGTTGTAATATGTTGAATTTTAAATGTTGTAATATGTTTCGGATATGTGGATTTTCTTATTATGTGATCGACTGATCGTTTTCTTGAATCAAAATCTTTTATCTGTTATAAGCACGTCATTTACATTAACTTAAGTTTACTATTTGATAACATCTGAAGAAATGAAGAATCAAATTTCCGAACTAGCAAAAAAAATGAAAGAATCAAAATTAGTGTTGGCGGAGTTTGAATGGCTTCTGGGACTAGGTTATAATACTGCATGTCTCCCTACGCAACTCTCAGGAAACTCACATCATTAATAATTTTAACAAAAACTGCTTTGAAACAGTTGTTTTTTAATTCCAGCAATGGGTTTATCAATTTTTGATACAGTAGATCTTTAGATTTGTTCATTTTTCGTTTGTTATTTAATCTGGTTTATCAATTCCAGCATCGTTTGTTATTTAATTTGGTCAAAAAGTGTCGTCAAATAGCACGACAATGGATATTTATTAATTTTCTTTTTTATTATTACTTTCTGATTCAAGCTTGGGAATTTGTGGTGTATGAATAATAAATGGCAAGGAAAACAGCAAAGTTTCCCTTCTTCTGAGTAACATTTTAAGAAATGCAAGCTTATTCTTGCCACATGCTTCAATCTCTGTGCAAACTAATTAGAATTTATAAACTAATGATGCTTTTTTACAACATTGCAATAAAGAAAATATAGAAGAACTTGTGTAAGCTCTATTATAAGATTTTTGTGGTTGATACTTCAGCTCATCTTATTCTCTGGTTTGAATGATTACCTTAGATTGTAGCCAATTTTCCTTAAATTTGTACATGACGTAGCGTGTTTTTTTAATTATGTTTTATGATCATAGACACTGTGTTCCTGAGAATGTGGTTATTTATTTTCTCTCTTTTGTCCCATGGTTATTTCAAGGAAAGAAATGAAGGTAAATTTGTTCAATTTCTGTCCAAACAAAAGTTTCCAAAAATGGGAAGGTTGGGAGAGAGAGACAAGTTGGAATAATAAATGTGTTGATCATTGAGCATGTCTCTGCTTTCTTTTCTTCTCTTTAAAGAACTCGGGGACATAAATAAGAAAATCATACAATTCTCTTTTTACTTTCTTTATTCTGAGCTTTAATTTCTTTTCTGTTCTTTTCATCTAAAAACTCGAGAATACAGTGTGAGCATAGTACCTGTTGGAGATTCAAAGTATTGTTTGTTTAGGTGTTTGGCAGGGGTCCTGTTTCAGTGGACTTTTTGATGATTTGTGTTTTATCATTTTATTAGTTCTTTACTTGTATATATTTTAGAGAATTACATAGCCGAAACCTTGTTTTCATAGGTGTCTTATTTACAGTCTAACAAACACACTGATATCTAGTGATAGTTAGAAACACTGTTACATCTAGCACTTCTAATTGACCATTAAACAAATAGATAACCCGAATTTTCTATAGAAGGAAGACTATTATTTATTTCTAATTGTTCTGTACTTCTGTATTTAAATATTTATTAGTTTTTGTTAGGAATATTCTTTATTATAGGTATTTATTATATTGGTATAACGTTAGTAGTTATCTTTTTAGGAATCTAGGTAGGTATTAAGATTATTTGGTTGTTATTCAAGTTACAGTAAAGTCTTATATGAGGAGATGTAATCTTCATTTCTAATCAGCATTGTATACATGAGTATTGTTTCTCTCTAGATTTTTTTTATGAGATTTATCCTGGGAAGTGACTTAATATCCTAATCACTGGGCCTTTACCACATTAGAAATAATTTCCACACACTGTATATTATCATGTTTAAACTCCCGGTTTTGTGATTGTAACTGAGGCGGACAACTTTAAAGATCTTTTAAGATGAATGATGACTTAAATGTGCTAATTACATCACGTACAGGCACATACTTTTTGATGAAGAATTTTGCTTCTGGCCATTATTAACATATTATTAAGAAATTTCTGCTAGGATTCTGATGTTTGAAGTTACTTTATGTATAATCATTATATTTCATTATCTATTTTTGAATTCATCTCATCTTTGTGTGTATATATAATATATCTGTGTAAGAATATTGCTCTCTGAGTGAACGGTGGTTTTGTTGTCAAGATTCATCATGCGAAGGTATAGTCCACCACGTTACAGCTCTCCTCCTAGGAGGGGATACGGAGGCCGCCCAAGAAGCCCTCCAAGAAGGGGTTATGATGGGGAGCGTGGAAGGAATCAGGAGCAGAACAATGGCAGCCTCTTAGTGCGAAATATTCCTCGGGATTGCAGGTAAATTTGGTCGATGCATACTTTTGTCTTGACATTTACTTACAGAACATGCTGTCCTGTAGTGTCTATCCTGTTTTTGATTTCCTTGGTTGGCGGATGATCTTACCCCTTCTGTTGTTAATATTGTCGTGTTGTACCCTAGTAACACAATCACATTCATGTTTCACTCATTTGCAGGCCAGAGGAACTTCGAGTTCCATTTGAAAGATATGGAGTAGTTAGAGATGTATATCTTCCCAAGGACTACTATACAGGGTACCGCTTTTCATATTTTATTTGGGATCAACGTATCCATTGCTACCTCAAAAATATTTTTATATTAGGTGATATATCCGATAACTGTTGTACTGTTGCCTATATTCTTCTAACTTGCAAGGCACATGAGCTTGTTGGCTGACAGGCCGAGTAACTGAAGCGTGTTCTGGCCTTTCTATCTGATTGTGCACCTCCATTACTATTTTATATTTTTACTTTGAAGAGATTATGCTTATAAAATCTGTATTGATCACATGCCTTTAGAATTTGTTGATTCCTGTACACTTGTCTTTCCCATATATGCCTCTTTTATGATTGTTTGTTATTAATTCTGTCGGGATTGCTGCACTAGTTGTATGAGATTGCAAATAAAGGCCATGTATCAGTATATTCTTAGTCAGTTTTAAATATGTATAAAAGCTCTCTTATCAAATAAGTTTTTGCAGCCTATGTGCATCAAGCAAGAACGTAGTTTAGAATTTAACTTGAACTTATATCTTGGTTATCGAATATTTGGATACAGGAAAATTATGGGTCTGGTTTTTAACAATCTATGAGGTTTCCTTTTATTTTTCTTGGTAAGTTATGTTTTGAACTGGTTTGTCAGGGGGTATTGGTTTGAAGTTATTAACAAGTCCAAGCCCCACATTTGATGAAGGCGTACTGTTATATGATTGTTTAAGATTATTGTTCTCCAAGGCTGTTAAAGTATTCTTTCAAGTGAAGAATATGCGTTTGTGAAGAAAATAACATATTAATATACAAATCAATAGAAGTTTTGTGTGGGAGAAGATTGATTGTTGCCCAACTGAAGACAAGTTATGGAGAATTTATAAGTTTGGGACAATGTTGATTTCAAGTGCTTCAAATATTTACAAGCTTGTGAAGAATTTCAAGTCCTTTGCGATTTGCATCTTTTGATGTTGCCTGTAGAAAAAAAGGTCAGCCATTTGTATTTTAGCCGCGTCTATGTGCTTCATTGTTGAGGTGCTCTAGAGCTGATACTTCTAATATTTAAAAGAAGGTATCTCATGACATGACAATTGCCAAGAAATTCATTAGTTAACCTGGATCAGTTTTCTTGTATAGATGGCCATAATTTTTAGTAATAAAGGTGGCCCCCTAAATCTTTGTATCTGCATATGCAGGGAGCCTCGTGGGTTTGCATTTGTACAGTTTCTGGATCCCTACGAAGCAGCAGAAGCTCAATATCGTATGAACGGGCAACTATTTGCTGGGAGGGAAATATCTGTGGTTGTTGCTTCTGAGACTAGAAAAAGGCCTGAAGATATGCGTCGAAGAACTAGGACCGGGTAATTATCTTTCTTTCAGTTTTGTAAATTCAATTGTATATTATGACCTTGTTGTTTCTATAGTATCTAAAATTTCTATATTTATTTTATATTCAGTAGAGGGCCCTCAGGTTATGAAGGGCAGAGATCATCCTATTATGGTTAGTTGTTTACATTGTTCCAAGTAATTACTATGTAATTGTATCACTGATCTATCGTCCTTCAGCTTATATTGATAATAGATTAGATTTCTTACATTTTCTTCAGTGAAACACAAGTATCTTTTTCCAAGGAATATAACTGAAAGTTGGCACATAGTTTTAAAGTTCGCGTTATTTGGTTGAAGTAAATGATTCTATTGATTTTAAAATTAA
Source organism: Anethum foeniculum (assembly GCA_003724115.2). NCBI lineage: Eukaryota > Viridiplantae > Streptophyta > Magnoliopsida > Apiales > Apiaceae > Anethum > Anethum foeniculum. The sequence goes on along the minus strand of PHNY01023969.1, from coordinate 6,012 downwards.
AAGGTTTCTTTATAATGTATGTTATATACTTGTATCGTGTCTTTATACTCACTCCTCTACAGGTCGTTCCCGATCTCGCTCGCGTTCACGCTCCCCGCGTTATCCTTCTGGCTCTAGAAGTCGTCATCGCTCAAGGTAATAGTTTATGTTTTGGTAAAGTAGTTGCCTTGTGATGTGCTTAAATAAGTAAAAATGGTTGCCCTTGCTGATTTCAGATCCTATTCTCCTGCCCCAAGACGGCGGAGTGACTACTCACTTTCTTCTGAAAGAAGGAAGGATCCTAGATCACCAAGGGATCCTCCGCCAGGAGATACTCGTCATGCGGCTCATGCCCGTAGGTCATATTCTCCAAGCAGTCGAAATGATGCAGCAAGTCGAAATGACAAGGATTATGCTGAGTAAGTGGAATCATCTCTGCATTTACGCTGTATTAGCTTACATGTATTAAACATGTGTACTGTTTTTCACTACATGATGCATGCCCTTAAAGTTAAATGTATGAACCTTGAAATGAATCATTTCTCTTTCAAAGTTGAAAATTATTAGGAGTCCCAACTTTCACGTCTAGATCTTAGGTCTAGAGCAGCTTCCTAGTTTCTAAAATATGCTTATACCATAGCCATACAGAGTGAAGCACGTGCATATAATTATAGAGGTTGTGGAAACTTAATTTTTCTTGTTTTGCGATTTGGTACATATTTTGTCCTCATAATTGTGAAAATAATGGACCATGGTTGAAAAGTTTTGCACTATTTAGTGAGTAAATACATCTGCTTGCTTATAGGGGAGAGCACGGATCGGTTCGGTTAAGATAAAACCGAAACCGAAGATCCTCGGTTTTTAAAATCAAAAACCGAAACCGCAACCGAAACTGTCGGTTCGGTTTTGGTTTCAAAATAGTCGGATCGGTTATAATCAGTTTGGTTATAAACCCGCGCTAAAATTTTAAGCATACTTTGAGCATACGAGTTTATTTGTTCTTCCGAAATAAGCATACGAAATTTTTATAATAAATTACTAGAGTCTAATTTAACTAAGTTTGCATCGTAAACAGATTTCTCAAATTTCCAGTTCATTACTCTGCAATTTAATGCAACTGATCAGCCCAAATTCAAAATGTTAGTAATACATTGTAAACAGGAATCATGACACAAACCGCCTAAAAGGAAAGATATATGAAGGGGACCTGCAGCATACTGTTAGTAACAGTGAACAATGGACATTCATTATAGATGATCTTGTCGACAACTGACCTGAGTAGCATTTGTCCAGAAATATGTGTCACTAACTTAAAAGATGCATGCATTTATTTATTTTAATAATTTATATAAAATAAATAATCATAATATATATGGTTCGGTTTCAACATATAACCGGAACCGAAGAATCAGTTTCGGTTTTTACTTTTTCGGTTTCGGATCGGATCGGTTTTACCCGATTCGGTTTTACCGGTTTCTGTTGCGGTTTCATTTCGGTTTTTTGCTCAGCCATACTTGCTTCTATAACTAAGCTCCAAAACCTGCACTTCTTGTTGTCCTAATCAGTATCTAGTTGTAATATTTAGGCTGTGCTCTACAGATTTTGGATTATATAGGTGAAGCACATGAAGGGATTTCTGGTTAATTATTGTTATATGGTATTTTAGATGTTAATCATTTGTGTTATATTGTTCTTTAATTTGTTAAAAATCATGTAATATGCTATTGCAGTAGACCTGCATATGAGTCTGATGGAGCTGGAACACATTGGAAGTCATCTCCTGGACGTGCAATAAGATCACCTTCTGGATCTAGATCTCGGTCTGCTGATATATCACCTAGGCGAAGTAGATGAGTGAGACTGAAAGACATGCTGAAGTGGGAAGACTCTATACCTTCCTGTTTTGCATGTTGGTACTTGTACTTGCTAAAGCAGCTCAAGACTTGTGTATTATGTGAATCTTGTGCGTGGAAAACCCGGTCATGTTGACAATTTTAAACTGTATGGTAAGTCCTAAACTCGTCTGCCTTTAATGTATTTACTATTTAGACCTCATGGAGTGACAGTGCTATAAGGACTGCAGTCTATGCTGGTCCTTTTTCTTGGAATTGGGATCTTTGTTCTACACGTAGTTCTTTTCAGCCCTCCCGGGCCTTTAGATTCCATATTTTGCCTCCTGCTTGAACCGTCTGGTAAAGTAAAAGCATAGATACTGTTTTCAGATACTAAACAGTGACCAATCAATCTTATTGTCTCATTGCTGTAAAATCTGACGAGGATTTGTTATATGGCATAGAGGTTATATAAAAAAGGGTTTATTATACTTTAACCTTCGAAGTTCCATGAAATGTATATATCGAACCCTTAAGTAAAAAAACGTACCTCCTTACCATGAAAGTATGGTCGATGTACATCCCTACACTTTTTCCGTCCAAAATAGTCAGAAATTATATACCGGCTTTTCCGTACAAGGGCAAGGGAGTAATTTTTATTGGCTTTGTACCGTTACACAACATAATTGGTTTGTGTTTGCCCCTGAAATTTCAATTTTTGTACACATTAATACAGAATTTTTAAAGTTTGTACTCATTAACTTTGGATTTTAAATGTTTGTATAAGAGAATTTTTTCATAACACATTAACACATTAATGTCTATAATTGGTTGTATTGTACTCCCTTGTCCACCGCGATTTTCCTGAATTTTATATGTTACTTTTTGGCACGCTTTTAAAATTTCTTTTAAGTATAGTTTCATAATTTTTTTTAAAATTATTTTTTTCTGAATAAAAGTTTAATGTTTAAATTTTTATTCAGAAAATATTTTTTTTAAAAAAAATTATGGAACTACACTTTATAGGTGCCTCAAAATGCGTGTAAATAGTAAATGTATACATCTCAGGGGACGGACGGAGGGGGTAGTATATAATCTAAAATTAATACAACCTATAGAGCATTTCAACAAATTAACGATAATATTTACTTGGAAAAATACCGAATGAAAAATATTACAACGAACACCATTTACATAACTCTTGCCGCAACGAACACCATTTACATAACTCTTGCCGCAACGACAATATGCTTCTGGTAGACTTGTTTTTAGTAAACAAGTGATCGATTTGATCATCAACACTTATATGAGGTGTTTCTACTGAACAATTTAATGGTTATATGTTGAATTAGTTGTATGTTCTTTTTCAATGTTGAATGACAATTTTTTTTATTTAAGTATGATGAATTTATTTATTTTTATCCTTGAGTTTTAATGTTTGTACACATTAACATAATTTTTTTAAAATTTTGTACACTTTAACACTTTAGTCGATAATACATTTGTCCTTCACTTTTACCGCCGATATTTAAGTTTTGACTAATTTCATCTGAAAAAGGACCGAGACATACAATTAATGTCCAGAAGGTACATTTTTTTTACTTTAAGGGTTCATGCGTATATTTCGTGAAACTTCAAGGATTAAAGTATAATAAACCCTGTAAAAAGAACAGACTATAGCCGTTTTGAGTTTTGACGGTGGAGAGACTTATATAGTCAATCTGTATGACAGTTAAACAAGAAAAATCAGCGTAGGAAAAGCATATATTGAAGTTGTATATGCACTATTTATTAAATATAGGCTTTGTTAAGATTTATTAAATATAGACTTTGTTTGAGATTGTTGTTAAAAATTGTTATGCTATACGTGTTGTTCTTAAAAATTGTTGTGCTAGTGTTGTTCCGAAAATTACATTATTGTTTGTTGATATTTTTGAATGTTCACGTTTTGAATATAATATAAAAAAATAATATTTTGGTAAGGTTTGATCTTGAGGCCGACATATACTTCCCGTCATAACCGAAAAGCGGCTTTTTACAAATGTATAGGGACATGTTTCTCTAAAACGATTTTTAGTTTAAAAGAATTTTTCAGAAAACTTCTTTTGAAATTTGCAAAACAATATTTTATTTGTTTCCTAGAAAAAGTTGTGGGTTAACTGAATATGTCTCTTAATACTATTAAAAACTAATATAGATAGAAAAATTGGTTGTCAATATTTAAAAATATAACTGAAATGGTGGTAAAAATTTTAATAATAGATTTTGAATTCTATACATATGTCAAAACAATTAAAAATTAATTTGATCAAGAGACATGTCTGAGTTAAGTATATTTACTAAATATATTATCTAGTAAATTTTTTTTTGATAATATAGGAGAGAAGAAAAATATAAGAGAAATGTTAAAAAGAAAAGTAGGATAAAGAAAATTAAATAAATAAATAAAAGAATAAAATACAAAGTAGGAGGAGAAGCAGAGAAATAGAAAAATATAGTTAATGAGAGTGGAGGGAAATAATAACGAGATAGAGAGAGGAAGAGAGTAGTTAGTTTATTTGAGAGTAATCGGTGAAGAAAAAAAATACTCATCCCACCCGTTTTTCTTGTCCATAAATCTAAATCCACCTTTTATTCAATCAAATCAAATAGAATGATAATTGCCATAATATAAAACTATGACAACATTTTTTACCTTTTATATATCTTTTATCTACCTTTTATTCACTTTTTATTACCATTATTAAATTGGACAATTATTTTGGGACAGAAGAAAATGGTAACAGTGGACAACAAAACTGGGACGGAGGGAGTAGTAGTTAAATGAAGTAAGAGGATAAATATGGAAGAAATTTGAGATGCAAAATAGTAATTATGATTTTAATATATATTTTTTTAAAACAAAAGTACTTACTTATATTAAATCGAATCAATAATCAGTACATCAGAAATAATATCCGGAGCAACATTTAACCACTCCCGGAAGTATGGCATAGAATGAGTAACTCTTACTAACGTATGAGCTACAACATTCGCAGACCTATGAACATACTCTACTACACATTATCAAAGTGCTTAAAAAGATCAACACAATCTGATACAATTGTGTAAAGAGATCGGCTGTTGAATCCTTCTTTGTTGGAGAGGCAACCAAGCGATTTGAATTTGAAGATGATTGTATGTACTTGTTTTTATTCGACTGTTCTGAACAATCGACCATAGATGCGATCTCATAATAACCTTCATCCCTGAATCAAACCCATGAAAATCATTCCGATCTATAACTTCAGCCATGAAGAATACCAAAATAAAACCAAAACTCTCACAAGGAGAGACTTACGAAACTCTCACAAGGAGAGACGAACAAAACCCAAATAAATTGGGAACTTATTAAGAAAAGAAGACAATATCTTGAACAAGAAAACTAAAAAATAAAGGAATTGGGGCTTATTACCGGTGAAAAACCGATGAAAGCCCCCTCAAAAATCTTTACTGGAGGCTAGGGTTTTTGAGAGAGAGAGAGAGATTTGTTAGAGAGAGACAGAGAGAGAAACGAGCTGATTTTAATATATTTAATATATACTTGAAAGTAAAAATTAAGATTAAGAAGAGATATAATCTATACTATATTATAATAGACGAAATATTAAAAGTTTTGGTACCTGTTTTTTGGTACAAAGTGATTTTACCTAATTACCCTTACTAATATATTTTTAGAAAAGGTAATATTCATAAAAAAAAATATGTATACATTATATAAAAATATCGCATGCAGTTACCTTTTACATTCAAAAATTTTATCTTTTGTATTTTTCTTAACCAAAATAATCAAAACATATTAATCAGTTACCTTTTTCAGAAATTAATTACCTTTTTCAACAAAAACACGTTACCTTTTCTA
>PHNY01023958.1:4588-9588 GCA_003724115.2 Anethum foeniculum | reverse complement strand
AGCGCCATCTGAAATAGCCTGTTTATATGCTAAATCAGTACAGCCAGGGTATTCTCCACTTGATCCTTCATGTGAAATGACCAAAGGGATTGCTGCAAGGGGAAACCAAGATACATAATCATGCTTGTGAGTTTACAGTTGTACAAGTAAGCCATGTTACAATAAAGTTTCTAAAATGAATTATGCATTGTTTAAAAGAATGAAAAGAAGACATACAAAAACTTATATAGTAACGACATACCTGGTCCAGAATTGTTTTTGTCCATATGAGAGAAACAATCTGCAGCATCATAAATTATTAATAAAAGAACTTAATTTCATATTAACATACGTATGAACTATCTAGAATCTAGTACTCAAGTAATTTTCTCACAAGGTAGAAAATAGAAATGGAAGGTAGTCCAAGAACATAATTATCTCTTAGGTCATGTCACATGGACTAATACTTAGACAGCACAAGGTAGTATGAAGGAGAACAAAGGGCTTGAGTGGCCCAACATGCTATTCACAAGTGTATAGTGACAGATGTTAAAACAACGATCAAGTTCCCGATTATCAGTATTCGGTAGTGCATTACATGTTACTAGAGGGTTTGATGCTTAATTCCACTTATAAGTGGCTTTTTAGCAAATCCTAACACCACAATAAAACATGGAAGATAACTTTATTATCAAACTTACCTATGGCCTCTGATGGGGTTATTGGGAAATCAGAAAGCACGCCATCAACAGAAAAGTTGTCATTGTCGATGAAATTCAAATATTCTGCTACAGGATCATAGTTGTAATCATAAGCAAACGGTATATCATTTGCAAAATCAGATGCGAAAATTTCAAGTCCCTCTTTATGAGCATCCAAGACGACTGAGGTATGAGGCATCAAATACAGATCTTTATCCAAAGGCCAGATGTAAGTTTTTGGGACCAAAATTCCAGAAGCAAATGTTTTAATGAATGTCAGATTCTTCAAAAGAGAGCCGTAGGTTTGGTTAGTAGACGGCTCAATATCACTCTGCCCTAGAAATCGAAAGATAAGTTTTGTTGGGCTTGGTTTGAATCGTGTAACAATACTTTTCAAAAAGTTAACCTCCGGAGATGAAATATAATTCACGATAACACTTTTAGATGCAGATATCACGTAGCTTCTCATGCTTAAATTATGTTGGCTGAAAAATGCATCATGCTGCAAAGCAATACGAATGTATAAGCTGGCTTGTTTTTAGCTAATATATCAAAGTATTCTCTCCTCAAATTCACGTATTTTGAAGAATTAATCCATAAAAAATGATGTGCAGCTTGATGATTACCTGAATATTTAACCACAATCCAGGTGGTTTCAATTGTCTAGCCACGTCTTCAACAGTAACTATTTGGAAGAAGCTATGATCAAACTGATTGGACCGAGAGAAAATTCCTTGCGTCACTGTCCAGTTTACGTAGAAGTTTGTAAGTCCGACAGAATCATCATTTTTATTCAGCTCTTCTACAAATATCCTTTTAACTTTATATAAATTCCAATCACAGGTTTACATATACCAAGATGTCATAAAATCTTCTTTAATATATCAACTATATCTTTGCTGAGAAACCAGGTGAAGGAAAACTTTAACAAGCTCTCAAGAGACTAAGCTTTTGGTTAGATAAGGTTTTACAAGATTTCATAAAGACTATAAGACATTGACAGGGAATCTCAAGTATATACAAGTTTCCTCTGAGACTTATCCAATACTTCCTGGTTGTTGAAACCTTAGACATGAGTTCTTCGTTTTTTTTTTTTACACAAAGAAACATTAGACATGAGTTCTTTTTTCCTTCAAAAACTTTTTTTATCAACAGTAAAATTAATATAAAAGTAGACTTACAAGATACATTTACGAGAGCATCTAGGGTGAAATCCACTGAAAACCATCCCGTCCTACTAACACCATTCACGAGGTACGTGTTACTGCTTTCGTTGAAAAGCCCCCCAATATCAGAACCGTTGTTAAGAGTAAGTTCCGGGAAACAGATGCCAGCTCCATCACTTGTTAGTTGTACATCACACCACAATATCATATCAGGTAAACCAGTAATTAACGCCAAGGTGTATCCGTTCATACTGGAATCTGGAAATATCCCAGAAAAGCCACCACGTGCAATGGCTAATGGTGGATCTCCTACAAAATGAAAACAATATGTGGGTTTTTATTATTTATGCTACTTTTCATATCGACAGACAAAGAGTATTGCAGCATGAAACAAAACAAAAAAAAAATCAAGAACAAACTGCACAATTGCTTGTCTTCAATCATTTATAACTGTACCCTCATTAAATAAATTAAATTAACAAATTCTAGCTCTTTCCATCCCAAACAATGAGCCAAAGAGACCGAATGATTTGCTATCGAAACAAAGCCTCTTCACACTTGTGAAGTGACACCAACCATTTTACCAAATTCAGATTTCAACATTGTTGTCTTAAACACTCAAGTACTAACACCAGCAATTCAATTGCAATTGACAAACTTGACACAATCAAGCAAGCCAACCACTCAATATCATTTCTCCACCAACACTACTACAAAATGACTTCCTCAATCTTTTCAGCTTAGACAACACAAAACAACATTTATCAATCACCCCATGATCCCTGCTAAACTTCTCCTTATTCTCAACTTAACCTCATCCTAATCATACTTTTCAGACACTAAAATAATACTTAAATCACATTAACACCCAATTTTCTTTACTACCCAAAATTTAATAAAACTGTAAAAACATTTCCATCAAAGTATCTCAGCCAAATCTCATATAATTGCTCAACTCATACATACACACATATATATCAAAGAACAAAAAAACCCAACTGGCCTAATCAAGATATGCAAACAATAATATACATACAGACACAAATATGTAAAGAAAAACAAGACTTACCACTTAATGTCTTCCATAAAGAAGTGTTGTTTTTAGCAGATCTTTGAGCAGTTGAAGACACAGTTAAGCAAAGAAGAAGCAAGATTATACTTAAAGATGATGGCTTTAGCTTCAACATTGTGTTTAAACTTGACTGTTGTTCTTGATTTGTCTTGGGAACTATGAGATTTGAGTTTTAAGACGCAGAGTAAAGAAGACAGCACAGAATCACAGGCATTAGTCCCACTTTCTTTATATATACTGTGGGTGTATGTACACATGGTATGTTTATTACTCCCTCTGGACTGTTTGCACTCGTTCATTTCGAGCTCTTTATAAAGGATAGTTCTATAAATTTTTTTTAAAATTTTTTTTTTTTAAATAAAAGTTTAATGTCTAAACTTTTTTTCAGAATTTTTTTTATTTTTTTAAAGTTATGGAACTATGCTTAAAATGAGTCTTAAAAAACGTACCAAAAAGTAATGTATAGAATTCAGGGGGACAGAGAGAGTACATAAAAGAGTGTTTATTATTTAAATTTTTAATTATTTTACGAAAATCAAATTATAATTTTTATACACGATACAAAATTTTAGTATTTGTATTTACCTTTGTATTATATGATATGAAAGTACACGAATACGAAAATGAAAATATATGGTCGAGATTTTAGCATCAGTTCTGTATTTACCCTTTAAATACATGACACCGACATGAAATATACGACATAATTAAAATATACAATAATTTTTTATAAATATATAGAGTTTATAGTATAACTTAATAAATTTATAAATAAAATTATAATATATTTCAAATTTTATATAATATTATGAAAAAAAATATCAAAAATTTACTATAAACTTTAAGAATTTCGTGTCACCGTTCATATTTTTTACATTCATTTCATTTCATTTCGTGTATAAAAATAATACACAAAAAAATTTGTAAAGGATCATATTTAAGTCATGTTATGTTCATGTAACAATTTGAGGTACACCGTTAAAGGATATTATATAAATGATTTGTTAGGTCTAATTGAGAAGAAGTACGACTTCAATTTGATAACCGAATATATTCAAGTATCTTGGATAATGTTTGAACTCAACACCATAATAAATTTATTAATTAATTTGAATATGTAGTATAAAAGTTAAAAATTTTGTACTATACAAATAACTTGCTAGGTCTAATCTAGAGGAAATACGATTTACTTCAATTTGATAATTGAACATATATAAGTATCTTGAATGATGTTTGAACTCCGCACTATAATAACTTTATTAATTACATTTGAACTTGTAAAAGATAATATAAAAGTTAAAAAACTCGATGACCATGAAATCCTTCATTTAAGTTACTGCAAGGGATTACAAGTCACTTATATTTATTGCAATAGTAAATACTTTATAATATTTTTAACTAACTAGAAATATAAAAACTAAGACAAAACAGTTAGAGGGAGGGAGAGGAAGGTAACATATTATAGAGTAGTACTTAATGTAATCCAGCTGTGATTGTTATATTGTGTGTGTAAAATCACATACAGGATTGAGGAAGGTGACATACTGGTTCTACTAATAAAAAATTCATAAAACAGGCTGTGATTTGTAGTTAATCATTTGGTCCTTAAAAATAAACATGGAGACATGTTCAGGAAATACAATTATTAGATCATGCGATGAATAATAGTATTAAAATGAACTTAGTTCCAAAAGTCGAAACTAGTTAATGGAACAACGGTCTTGTATATACATTTATAATTCTATCCTCTTTCTCCCTCTTGTTTTTTACGTATCCTTTGGGCTTTGGCCATGGAAGCTAGTAGATGACTAGAGCGTAAAGGTAATAATTCATCTCTCTCTTCTTCTTCTCGTCCACATTTCTCTTTCCTTGGGCAACTTATGTGTCTTAATAATTATTTTGCCCCTTTCATTTTTATATAATTTTTTTTTGAATTGTCCCATTCATTTATATACATTTCAAATATTATTAAAAATAGTAAAAATTTTACAATATAAAATTTAACTACATCCACTACTTTCTTCCACTATCCTCACTTTATACATTAAATATTGATTGACTTTACCATTTTACCCACTTTTC
>PHNY01023945.1:3533-17875 GCA_003724115.2 Anethum foeniculum | reverse complement strand
CGAAATATGTTAGCATTCTTTTCCAAAATAGAACTTATTTATTTATAAAAACAATAACTTTTTGAAATTAATTTAACCTATTAAAAGCAACCCGTGCATTGCACGGGATATAAACTAGTAAGAATATAAACTTGCAAGTAGCTTTTGTGGGTGAGACCGTGAACACTTTGACTTAAATCAAAGAGGGCAAGTGGGTGTGTAAATTGTAAATTACTATAATTGAAAATATTTTTAATTATATATTTTTTATTATATATATATATATATATATATATATATTACCGGATCGGGTCATTAACGGATCGGATCATGCTGAATCCATATCCGCTCCATTTATTATCGGATTTTTCTTATCGAATCAAATTTCGGATCGAATTTTTTTTTACCGAATCCATATCCGCTAAGAAGGCCCCGGATCAGATCGGATCGGGTCGGAGCTCCGGTCCATTAACAGGCCTATCCGCACGTACGGCAAAAACCGATATTCAACAACCCAAGTTAATGCGCCCACACACCCACTGTGGATCTTGGCTCATTTCACTTTCCCAAAATAATCAAGGCTTATTAGCTTATGGTGAGTCAGCACCACCACTGATTGACTGATTGCACACAAAGTTAAAATATTCACCTGATCTCCCTACCTTTTCTTGCTACCTTAGCTTAGTTATTAAGAAACTTTAAGACAAAACACAACAGTTCCATTCATCCCATCTATATTCATTCATTGGACAAGAAAACAAAAGCAAGAATGGAAGGGAGTAATAACATGAAAAAAATCCCATCTGAGATTGATTTAGAAGACATTTTTAACCAGCCCATCATTGATCAAGCTCCTTCTCATAATCATCAAGCTGTTAAAGCTCACCGTCAGATCACGCCGCCTGTTTTTGCTGATGATGCTGTTGTTTACCGTGATGATCATCATGCTCAACTCCCCACCTTCCCTTTCCCAGATCAGGTATGTCGGAGACTGTGTTTTTTTTTCTAATTGATTAATCGGGCACGGCAGGAGTCGAACTCTTGACCTCCTGTAACGAAGGCAGGAGCCTGACCACTGCACCGACTTTTTTTTTTAATCTCGATAAATGAATAAAATTCTTCTAATTAGTATTCTTTTATTGAAGTTTAAGTGTATATATTTTTTAGACGGACCGTTTACTTAACATTGAGTTCGGTTCGGTTTAGGAAGGGTCTCGAGTCTCCCACCTCAATTTAAATATTTGTTTTCTGATTATATTGATTGTTTGTTGTTTATCTGGTCAATTTTATGATTGATTGTTTGTTGTTTGCTCAATTGTGAGATTGAAGCGGAGTGTTGTCCTCTAACATGTCAAGGTTTTAGATGTGCGGGCTACTTAGTGTCATGTAATTTGTTAATTTTATACTTGTAGTTAGTAGTATCATAGATTTAAACTTGTAGTTAGTATTCCCTGGAAAGCTCTTGAAAACTGTTAACAACACTGCCGAAATTTAAACTTGTAATTAGTAGTATCATAGAGTTATACCTGGAAATCCCTTAATAAATCAAATAAATTTGGTGGTTTCGTTAAGATTTTCCGGGGCTTATCAGGATCATATATGATATCGCCCTTTTTGGATTTTGGATCACTTGCGCCTTTTTTGGGGTAATTTGCCTTGGTATTCATATTATAGTATTTGAAAATATTGGGGTCTGATTACCAGTCCTACCAGAATCTAAAGGTGCTAGGGGAAAAGCATATGATGGTCCTATATTGTTTTCTAACAAGATCTTCATTTATGACTTGTAATAGCAAAACAAAATGATAATATGTGAGGATGGAAGTGCATACGTATAGACATGAAAAGTATACACTTAAACTTCTATAAATGAATACTCTTGGATCCAAGAACTACAAGTATATAACCCTTCGTCTATTTAATTTAATCATATCTGAAATGACAGGAGATTATGAATGGCTTTTCAAATTGTGCCGAAGTCACAGAAGCTTCTATTTGGTGTCAGAAATACGTTTCCCCTAAACGAACCAGTACTGTCACAATGGAATCACAATCATCAATTTGTGGTATGTATTATTTCTGTGAATGCAACTAAGGAGATTTGTTCATATATAAAACACCCATGGTGACGTTACTAATTACTATGTACATGAACTCCAATATAGCTAGTATAACTGGCGGATGCTATTTTTATTGCAGCTGGGAGTCCAACTTCAGCGGCCAATAACCTACCTAAAGGCTGTGAGAACCAAGCAATGGGGCTTACCAGCGGTTCATATGAGCAATCCGATGATGATGACATAGATACAGAAGCTGGTCCATGTGAACAGAGTGATCAGGCTGGTGTCAGACGTATTAAAAGGTCAGTAGAAATTGTGCGTGGTCAACATGTGTCTAACTGTTAGAAGTGTGTATATTTGAGTTTTCTGAGACCACTTCGCATGATTTCTGCTTTTTTAGGATGGTCTCTAACAGAGAGTCTGCTAGGCGCTCCAGAAGAAGAAAGCAGGCCCAATTATCCGACCTTGAACAACAGGTGTAGTTTTTTTTTTTTTTGCAGTAATTATAGTTTGTTAGCTGCGTATAAATACCCAGTGTATTCCAATTTATGTTGTTTATTTTGCAAAAGATTAAATGCTACCCATATTCAACAAGTGACTGAAAAGTGAAAAATGTTGCTCTTTGTATATATGTATTAGGGATATCTTTTCTTTACCAACTTAAAGTGATATCTTTTACACTTGTTTCAAGTTTAATCTCGTGCCTTTTCCACAGGTTGATCAGCTGCGTGGAGAAAACTCAACTTTGTTCAAGAACATGACAAATGCTAATCAACAATTTAAAGATGCGACCAATGACAATCGTGTTCTCAAGTCAGATGTGGAAGCTTTGCGTGCAAAGGTACTAAATAGTCTATGAATTTCTCAGTCCCCACCATAATGAAGTAAGAATTTAAGAAACTGTGGAACGTATTTTATTGCTTTAATCAATGGAGTGGCCCGGTTCTTTTTTATAAACAGTAAATAAAATTACAAGTTTGCGTATATGGCGAAGTTGTTGATTTATGTACTTCAGATTTAAATGTGGAGACTAAATTTGCTTTGCAATGCATCTATATAGGTAAAACTTGCCGAAGATATGGTTACACGTGGCTCACTAACCTCCAGCATCACCAACATAATTCAGAATCATTTATATAGCACTCCACAATCCTTTGGAACCCATAACATGGATAGGATGAATAATGTCTCACCAACGATCACCGTGCAAAGAGATGATCCACCGTATCCTGGATTAACAGGATCAGGTCAGACTGGCAATGTGGAACACTTTAATGGCACTGTCAATAACGGCATCATCAACGAATCTGTAAGCTGTACGTCGGAGATTTGGCCTTGGGGATCTCATGTTCCGACAATATCAAAGTAGAACAGAACTGGTCTTCTCATCATCCTCTGTTAACATAACTAAGTAGTATTACCTAGTTTCTATCTTTTGTGTGTTTTTTTAAATTTACCCGTGTAGAAGTGTGATTCCTATTTAACTTCTTAAGATTTATAATGTTTGTTCAAAATTTTACAATTCTGTTTTAAGTCATATTATTTAAAAAGAAAATGTTTTAGTTTTGATCGACTTTTGACCATTTTAGAGCATTCTCATTCGAGCCGGTATCCCCATTTCTATATTCTTACTAAATATAGTAATTCCTTAAAATCATCTCTATATTTCATTTTTCTACCTGCATCCCATACCCCATATCTATCCCTATACTCATCTGCTTTTCTCTTTCTTTTTCTTTGTATATTCAATTTTAACTACCAATGCAAGTATCACACCTGGCAAGTTTATGAGATAGGAGCTGTACAGTAAGACCCCAAATATGGGGATTTCATTTTGATCTATATAATAAAACCCCATTTTGAGGTTCCGGATGGAACTGTGTTTTAACATAAAAGTGTGTAAATATCCCTAAATAATAAGGATAGGGTGCAGTTGAGGAACCGAGTGTGAATGCTCTTAACCGATTAATCAGCAACTTAACTGATTTTTGATCGATTTCTTAAAATAATGTTCTTTCATATGATTTTTGCTAAATTCGTGCGGAGTCTGTTTAACAATTAATCAACCAATTAATCTGATTAATCGCCAATTTAGTGATGATCATTTTTCAAATGAGATTGATTAGGAGTTGGGACTATTTTGCTTAGAGTAGGGGTCCTAAAATAAATTCCGAATTTGTTCCTAAATTACACTTAACATGTTTTAATTAGTGAGATTCATATTAATACACGATTTAATTTATCCGTAAAAAAACGATCAATAATTAGTTATCACGTTATCATTTAAGAACCGTTTCGGGAACAGTTTTGGGACTTTAACATATTGGGCTATAGCATTTCTCTTTTGCTTAACATTATTCCGAAAAGGCCGACACGCCATTTACCGGTTTACATTATTAACATGAAGCATCTCCTCGCACGCAGTAGTGTGGTTCTGCCACGTAGACTATGGTTAAAGTAAATTTTTTTGCGGAGAATCAAGGAACGTGTTAAAAAAGTGGCTGGCTAGCGTGCCTTTTTTGACTGCAGAAAGCCATTCCATGTTCGCAATCTGACATGGATAGAATGACCCCGTTGGCAAAACTGCTTACAAGTTACTTATTTTTTTTCAAAATTTTATATATTTTTTTAAAAAAATAAATATAAATATTTATTATAAGAATTGAAAATCAAATTTTATTTTCAAAATGAAAAATAAGTTACTTATTTTCAAAAAAAGTATATATACACGTATTTTTTCTAAAAATAACTAATTTATTTTCAGAAATAAGATTTGCCAAACAGGACCTATAATTCGTGTCTTTCTCCTTTACTAAACACTGATTTCTACGAGTTTTAAATTAATTTTATTAGTAAATTTGATTTGTATGATGGATTTCATCACTATTATAAATAAAAATTTAATTAAATTTTTTTAATATATGTCTCGATCGCATCTAAGAAAAATCGTAATATAAAAATAAAATTAGACAAAATAATATATATTATATTTTGTATATAAAAATTATTGAAGTACATACAATCAGTCCTTTGTACCAATTTTTGTCCAATATTTTCTTCACTAACACTAAACTGTTATATCAAAAAAATTAAGAAATTTACCTAAAATGCAATAATCTGTCCTAAAATATATATTTTTTTTGTAACTAATGATATTTCCAGAAATGTCCTTAATTACAAAAAAAAAAATTAAATTTCATTTTCAAGATATCGCCCGACATTTCAACAACCTAAAATGTACTTTTGTTTTAATTTGTTCGAAAATTAATTTCAAATTTTATATAATTATTATATTCCTATAACATTCCAAATCAATCTCCAAAACAATTTTTTTAAAATACTAAAAATAAAGTTAAATCTTAAATTACAAAAATTCCGAATTGATTTTTAAAACTAAATCCTTTAAAAAAAATCAACACAAAACTATAATTTTATTAAAAAATAAATTAGTCATATTTTTTTTAAAAAAAAACTCCAAAATTATAAGGATAAGTGAGACTACAAAAACACACCAAAAAATCTAAAATAAAAGGGGAAACAACCTCCCAACTACTTCTCCATCATGACTTACAGATTCATCTACTCATATTGTAAGTATCGATAACTACACACACTATATAAACACACACCTCTCTTCTCTTCTGCTTCAAAGACCTCTACTATGGCGGTCTTTAAATTCTTCATTCTCTCTGTACTTTTCGCTCTTCTCATCATCAACGTTGACGCCGATGCTTCCGTCACCGTCGATGAAGTTGACGTCATCAGATCGGACGGCGCTGATTCGGCGATGAGGATCGAAGTCGAGCAGCTTAAGTCGAGGATTCAATCTCTAGGTTAGTCTACTCAATTCAATTGTGTGTGTATGTGTGTGTATGTGTGTGAGTTTGTTTTGAATTTGTTGAGTTTGTTGTGAGACTGAAGTGTTTGTTTGATTTGATTGAGCTTCGTGTTTGTTTACGATTGCGAGTGGAGTGATTTGAGCTTGTGGAGGATGTTTACGGTGTGATTCGTGTTTATATTATGTTGCGATAAGTGAGATTGTAATTATGTTATGCAGAGACTGGTTTGAATTTCGGATGTTTATATATGTGAAATGTTTCGTAAATTTGGTTTGAATAGTGTATATAATGAACTGTTTCTATGTATAGGTTGAGAATATGTATAATGAACTGTTTCTGTATATAGGCTGAGATTAAATGTAATGAAGTGTTTCTCTGTATAGGTTGAGATTATGTATGATGAACTGTTTGATTTAATTGAGGTATGTATACGTTTACGATATGCGAATATGTTGATTTGAGCTTATTGAGTAAGTTTACGGTGTGATTTGTGTTTAGATTATGTTGCAATAGCCGATAAGTGAGATTTTAATTATATTATGCAGGAGACTGTGTTTTGAATTTCGGATGTTTATAAATGTGAAATGTCTTGTAAATTTGGTTTGTATAATATATAATGAACCGTTTCTATGTATAGGTTGAGATTATATACGATGAACTGTTTCTGTGTGTATGTTGAGATTATATAGAATGAACTGTTTCTATGTGTAGGTTAAGATTATTTGTAATGAACTGTTTCTGTGTATAGGTTGAGATTATATATAATGAACAGTTTCTATGTATAGGTTGAGATTATCTAATGAACTGTTTCTATGTATAGGTTGAGATTATTTTTGAGTGGGATGTGGAATTTTTGAAAAATTGATGGTGTTTAGGCTGTGGTGATAATGAACGGACACTTAATTTACTTTAATTGGTTTTAGCTAATGTGTCATATTGGTTCTTGTGTTGGTTGATTGATAACGTGTGTGGTAAGTCATTGTGTTGTTGCGGTTAATGGTTTAATTTTTAGGCAAACGAAGATTATGGCAGCATGTAAGTGGTCATTAGGTTAATGTTTATATTTGTAAACGACTAACAGGTACTGGTCATCATTTGTTTTATTGTTTTTTGAATTTTAATTGAGATTTGGATTCATGTACGAATGCTAACTGTGATGTTGATATGTTAATATATCAGTATTATTTTCTATTGGTCTATATGATTGTATAGTAAGCTGTTTGTATGTATAGGTTGAGGTTGAGCCAATGAGGTCATTTTGAGGCTGATACAGGAATCGGGAATTTAGAAGGGCTGAAATAGCTGCTCCTCTGTTTTCAAATAATAGTCGTTTAAGAAATTCAACTTGTCAGCTTGTTAACTGTTTAACTATTTCACTTATTTACACTTCTTAAGAAATTCTAAGATTATCGTCACTCGTTATTTTAGAGTGAGAAGATAAAACAAAAAATTATAATAATAAATGCTGTTTTGATATAATAATGAGTTTTTTGGATATTGTATCACAACCTTGACCGGATATTATGTGAAATTGGAGGGAGTGCGATTTGGTCTGTTGCGATAATAATTGGACACGTAGTTGACTTATATTATTTGTTTTTTTGTCTATATTTGGTATGGGTTCTTATGTTGGCTTCTTGATATCTTACATGGTAAACGTAGTGCCATCACACTTAATTTAACTGGTCACAACTTATACATTGATAATAGGTCAAAGACTTGTGGTCGTCATTTATTTTAATATTTTGTGAATGTAAGTGATTCTGTCAGTTAGGTTTGTCCAAATAAGTGTGGAAAAGTATTATTTTATGTACAATTGTCCAAAGAAGTGGGGAACTATTTTTGTATATACAATTAAAAACCCGATTTTAAATTTATTGAAGGAAATCATTTGTCTCTAGAGACTTGTATGCACTGCCTGTCATGGCTGGCAACGCCGGAGTTGTTGGACCAATGACATATTTGTAAGAATATGAAAAGCTATTTAAACATCATGTAGTGGATTTGTGTATTAGCAATAACGTTTTACAGAGTGAAAAAGATTGTCATTAACAAGTAAAGAGTAACTTTTGCTGCTGTACAATACTTAATAGTTCAATATTCCAGTTTCTGCTAACGTATAAGCTGTCATTTGTTGTGACCATCTGACATCATTTATGTTTTAAGAGTCGCATGTTGATTTGAAGACTCAAGAAGTAAAAAGTAAGGATGATAAAATCTTAGAGAAGGAAAAGATCATTAAGGAGAAGTCGGATACAATAACATCATTGCGCAGCGAGATAGCTTCCGTCCAAGTAAGAAACTTTTTAGTATCTGAAATGATCTGTGCCTTTGTTCCTGGTAGCTATACCAGAAGCTGTTTGTTTCTCATTGTTAAACAAGTTTCAATTGTTTACTAGAAAAAAGGAACCTCCGATGTTGAAGAGCAGTTAGCAAAGGCCCATGCACGATCAGCTGAGCTAGAGAAACAGGTTTGTATAAGCAAAACAATGTTTTTTACTCGTAGATATAATTAAAAACAGTACATAATATATTAATATATCTTTGAAGGTGGAGAACCTTAAAAAGGAAACGGAGCTGAGGGCAAAGGAAAAGGGTGAATTAGAGTCTCGGAAATCAGAAGCTGAGAACAAAGTCCTTGAATTGAATCTGAAACTCAAGAGTGTAGGTTCCTTCTCACTTGATGGTAAAATGAAGCTATTCATTGTTAATGCTGAGAATTTGACCATTCATGGGTTCTTCTGGACTTGAATATTAATGCACAGAAACTGAAGGTTAATAACTTAGGATTAATATAGTTCTTATGCCCAAGGTTAATTTTTGGTTCATTTTGCAGCTGCAAAAGAATATTGATGAAGAAAAGGTCAAGATAAAAAAAACTGAACGTGCCCTTCAAGTTGCCGAAGTATGTTAGTAGTTGGTACACCGGTCTTGAATTTCTTATATGCTTAATTTAAGTATTACAAAAAATACAACCGCCTCTTAATTTGAGAGTATCATGTAGGAGGAACTGATGAAGGCAAAATTTGAGGCCACTTCAAAAATTAAAGAACTCACAGAGGTACTCCTACTGTTGTTTTCCTTATTTGTACTTAGTGCTCTCATAGTTCAAATATTAACGTTCTCATGGGTCATATAAGGTGCTTCTTGTCATATTATATTTGCAAGTTATGTAAAATGTCGATTTTGATGTTGTACAAGTGAATATTTGTCAGTTCTTGTGTCACTACTGACATACATTCAACCCCACCTTAGCTTAAGCATGTTTGATTTGTTATTCCTTCTAATTCCACCCAACCAAATAGTTTTTTCTGGACCAATAAATAATTCGTCAACAATATCTTTAATGGGGAGAGCTGAAGTTGGACGAGCTTGCCCAAATTCGTAATATCAATACAAAATAGGCTCATAGAAAAACCAACGGTCTATGTGTCTTTCTAGATTAGTGAGTAAAAGGTAATTTGATCTTTTATGTTCTTTTGTTTGTTTAATTACTTCTTGGTAATTAAGATAACCTCTTTGACTCTCTTCGGAATATATCTAGAGCCTTCATCCGATGGATTAGTCTGTCAGTCCAGTCCTGTATCATATTAATATCTTCAGCATCCCCTTAAAAAATATCTGCATTTCTTGCATATTTTTTTGATTCGCCCTGAAACTAAATTCACTCGCAATTTGTTTATGATTTCTAAAGCATGGTGTTAAATGATTAGGTAGGGATTCTCAAGACTGTTTTTTTCAATGTTTGAAGTTATTCGTAACAATTTTTGCCTGATTTTTGTGGTAATATAATTTGCATTATCCTTATGATTCACAATCAGGTTCATGGTGCATGGCTACCACCTTGGCTTGCAGTTCATGTATTCAGATGCCAGGTAACACATATTACAGAAGGCTCTTATTATTTTTTCTTTTCAGTTCTGACCTATACTGCTAATCTGCAGTCATACCTGGCGACTCACTGGAATATGCATGGAAAGCCTGCTATGGAGTTGCTGATTGAAAAGGTACTACTTTTTAGCATTTACCACTTGTTTTGTACTTATGTTTGCCAACACAATTTCTGTTTTTATAGGTCTCTTGTTTGCTACCAACAAGGGATGTGTTCCTTCGACTGTTAGTGTAATTACTAATTGTTTACTAATGCCAGGCAACAATATTGTCCTTTTAAAAGGGTTTTATTTATTTTTTGATATAGATCGACTTCTGTATTTATTAAATATGCGTTTCACTTGTATGTGCAGGCAAAAGTAAAGAAGGGTCAGGTTGAGAAATGGGCTGAACCCCATGTGGAAACTGTGAAAACTGTAGGGCACTTTTTCAATTTTTTGTTCTTGTTATATATTTTAACATTGTTTCATGTTATATATGATAAATTAGTCTGAAAGTCTAAAACAGCATATTACTACTTTAGTATAGATAATTTTACTATTAGTTTCATTTAGTTACACGAAGCTCCTATAGCATGTTCTTAATGATCTGAGATTTGCAGTATAGTCATAGGGTAGATATTTAAGATGACATGTGAAGCCATAAAGATTTATTTATTGGTAACTATAAACTAATTATATAAAACTAAAAGATAAAAAAACAATCAAACTGATAAGAGTAGAGTATCTAAACTGCATCATTAGCAGTAAAGTCAGAACAGTAAATGGTAAAATGTTACTGATGAATGATGATGAAATAGAGACTTTAAACATATCTGGATTTTTCTGACTGGTATTGCCTATTGTTTCTGTCTTGTGAATCGTAGAACTGGATTCCGTCTATCAAGGAAAAATGGTTTGTCGTGAAAACTACTGCTGAACCACATGTGCAGTCATTCACCACAAAGTTCATCGAGGTTTATGAAACATCCAAGACTGCTGCAACTCCACATGTTATAAAACTTTACGAAGTTGTGGATTCATATTATCAGGTAAAAACATATAGATATAGTATGTTAAGTTAATTTATGTAGTTGGTTAGATGTATTCTCTAGTGACATACTAATTTTTTCAATTTAATTACAGGAAGTTAAGAAAGTTAGCAAGCCACACATTGACCGGGTTGCCACCACAGCAAGACCTCATGTTGATAAAGTAAATGGTGCTTTGGAGCCATACACCAAGAAGGCGTTTCTTGCATATGGAAAATTTCTTGAATCTGCTACTCAGTACCATCAGGAGGTACGACTGATTTAATTGGCTTTCTCCCGGTTCATTAATATGATTTCATCTTTACCTGAAATATAAAGTTTTGTTACTGATGCTCGGGTGAGGTGAGAGATAATAGAAAAAAGGTATACAGTTAATGACTGTGAGAAGGCACTAGAATCCTTTTGAGCCCTTTTGAAAGTCCAGTGTCATGATTTTAACAGCAGAACTAACGCAATTTGCAGTGTGCTCGTTAGTTAACCTCTCCTATTCAGAGACATGTTGGTTTGTTGTTTTACTTCGAACTGTAAGTTCAACTAGATCTAGTTATAAGCTAGCGAAGTCAAGAAAATAATAGTTCATTTCTGGAGTCAAAGGCAACTTGCAAAATCTATCCTTTTGGTAAAGATGAAAAATGGTTGATCCAAGTAAATTTAATAAATAGCTTCTACTAGGAAAAACACGATGTGAACTTCCAGACAGATATCTTGAATATTAGGGATGTGATCAGAATATGACTATTAGACAACTTATTAGGCTGGCATTTTGTTCAAAGTTTATCATGGCAGTGCTAAAACTGTCTACAATTGAACTCCTTTTATAACTAATGAAAAATAATAGATAAAAAGCAGATTTATTTGTATAGGGGTATTCTGTTATTGTTTCGGGGTTAATAGTTTTTCCAGGTGCTTATGCTAGTTCATATTGTTTGCTAGTTCATATTGTTTGCTGTCTCAGAGAATGCATTTTTTTACTTACTTTTTCATTGAAGGTTCAAGAAACTGTACAAGAATCTCTGCGTAAGCATGAACTGACAAGAGCTATAGCGACTAAAGAGTTGGTGTGGTTTGCGGTATGTATCTGTAGGATGTAGTCAGGATTTTTATCTGTTCTTCTGTCAATACAGTTTAACAGTTTTTTGCCTCTTTTTGTTATCTTTCCAACTATACTGTTGTTATCTTTCAGGCCTCAGCATTGTTGGCTCTGCCCATCATCATCTTGTTTAGAATTTTTTCAGTGATCTTCAGGTCAGTGTAATCTTCTCCATCACTCGAAAGTGAATTACTAGGAACCCATTTTTAGGGGAACTATTTAACTTCTGTTGTGCGAATTATTTTTTGACAATATTAAGGGTACTTAGACCTCTTTGGTATGCCATAGCTCTGATACCATCTTAGATGACCAGCTCTCTCAAATCCTCAAGGTCTTGGGGAATACATTGAATCCCAAATCCTTTTAATATGTACTTACATGGTTCTATGGCAAGGGGATAAGAAATAAATCTTGGACCTTTAACATCATATAGAGGAAGGAAAGAGATTTTGGGTGTGTAGTTGTGGGATAGTGTGAGATGGTTTTTCATTGCTCGTCAAATGTGACTATGTGAGACCCATAATTAATTAACTCATGTATTGCATTCTTGGAATACAATGTATTTATGTGTTCGAATCCTTAACTCCCCACACTAAATCTTGCATAAAGATTGCGGATGGAAAAAGATGAACTAGCTGGGCGCTAAATTTCATTCACTTCCCTATACATATAAGCTAGTGTTTTCTACTAAAAAACGGTTGCCACAATTACATGGTTAAAAAGGTTAGGAATTTTAGTACTACTTTTATGTATATTCTTGGTTGGTTTATCCAAAATGAAAGGCTGGAAAAAAGTTGTCAATAAAAAGGGACTGCTGTGTGTCACAACTTTTCTGTTTGCATACACACAATTATATTCACAAACCTGTGCATCCCTTTTTGAGTAACATTTTGTTGTTCATGGCTCTAAAATTCGTGCTCTGTTTCTCTGACCAAGAAACTAATTTTGCTATTACTATATGATTGAATAGCAGTAAAAAGCCGCAGAAACCTAATCGAAGTGCTAATTCAAGCCATTCTCGTCGGAAGGCTAAACGTGGACATTCAGAGAAGTAGTGCAATAGAGCTTGATACTTTTATCATATGCATATTTGAGGTATGTTATTGGTCACAAATGCCTTATTCTCTATAAATTTTGAAAGTGGTTTATGTGTATTGATTTGTTTTCCATTAGTGTTTCCTCTTGTTTAAAGTCGAATGATGTATTACGCCATATCATTTGACCTTTTCTTCAAAACCAAATGACCATGTCCATTTTCGTAGTCCTGTATTTGTTTGCATAAACTGATTTCACGGGATTACATTGTTTGATACTCCTACTTGTTATCCAATCTAAAAGAGTAGTTGTGGATAGTGTTTAAAAATGAGGGGACATTTAGTGAACCTGTGCATTGTAGTTGGCAGTCGTGCTTTGGCTGTTATAGATTGCTGAGGTTGTAGCAATCTCGTGTTCTTGTATCCTAAAATTAGCTAAATTTTTTTACTTTGTTGTAGGTGTGGGTCAAAACTGTTCTCAACATGGTATTTGGCTGTTTATTTTCCCAATTTGTTCTCAACTCCAGGCTGCTGCTTCTGATTTCTGAAGCTCTTGGTTATATTTTCCTCTTTACCTGATATGAGTCGTCTCTATCCTCCCACCATCCCTCCCAACGACAGTTTCAAGCACCGATAATGTCTGTATGTATGTATCTATCATGGTTATTTATGTAGATGTAACTTCTCAGTTTGCTCTTCTAGTTTTTTTTTCAAAGTTCACAGAAAGAACAGCTTCTAGTTTATATAATATTGTGCATGGGGATATATTTTTTGGTTTTTTTGTTAAATTTC
Source organism: Anethum foeniculum (assembly GCA_003724115.2). Classification (NCBI taxonomy): domain Eukaryota; kingdom Viridiplantae; phylum Streptophyta; class Magnoliopsida; order Apiales; family Apiaceae; genus Anethum; species Anethum foeniculum. The sequence goes on along the minus strand of PHNY01023945.1, from coordinate 4,160 downwards.
GCAGAAAAGTTATTTAATATTGTGCATGGGGATATATATTTTGCAGTCTCCAGCCTTTTAATTCATGTCCTGCTATTTGTTTCTGTTGCTTTGTTCATATTAACAATGCTGACGGTAATTGAGATGTACTAGATTTCTGTGGAGAAACATAAGACGTCTCGTGATTCACATAAATAAGCCGTACGTCCTTGGCAATCACAACACGTGATTAACATTGATATGATGATATCTAGATACCGTCTCAGGAAACATTATTTTTGCAAAAGATTATTTTTGTTCATATTAACAATGCTGACGGTAATTGAGGAGTACATGAGTTTTGGATTAGCCCGAGAAGTTTAATGGGTTGGAGAATTTTGAATCTTGAAGTAGGTTGTTATATAAGTTTTTTAACAATAAAAGCTATTATCGGTCTGAGTGAAACCATCAATGACTAATCATTTATAACATGCTAAAAGATTAAAAGTTAAAAATAGTTTCCTAGAAAAAGGATTAAAGATGATTCATCTTAAAGTATTAACAGTTACGTGCTGAATTCAATCATCAATCAATATACTTATATAAAGGAGAAGACGGGGGCGTTTATGTAGCGCCTCTCAAATCGCCTCATTTTATTTTTTAATTTTA
>PHNY01023931.1:20614-31565 GCA_003724115.2 Anethum foeniculum | reverse complement strand
ATTGAGGGGTCACAGTATGCAGTATATTTGTTATGATTCAAGAATTAAGTATGGATAATGGAATTAAAGACCGTAACGACTCAGATCCCCGACCCCGGATCTGGGGGTGTTACAACAACTTACATTATTGAAGGCCTCGCTCACTTATAGGGAGACGACGGTAAAACTCATTAAATCTCGCTCACCAACAGGGAGACGACGCTATAACTTATTGAAGGCCCCACCTACCAACTTGGGGACTCTGGGGTTAACAAAAACACATCCTTACGAGAAGTCAGCGACATTTGAATAGTGTGTACGCTAATTCGGGCTATATATGAAACGCCAAGGTCCTAACCTGACAAGGAAGACCGTAATGGATTTCAAAACGATATTATTTATACTCACTGATAGAGTATATATTTATATATAGTTTATAGGATTTTATTCCTCGTATTTATTATATTTTGCATTTAATTGGATTTTTATTAAATAAATTTTATTGTTTTATTGTAGAAAATAAGGAATCCTAAACTTGGAAAGATTGGGGAATTAAAGGCTGAATTTGGAGATTTATTAGAAGGAAATTCGGATTTGTGGGACTGCACGCGCGCTACCTTGTTTGTGCCATATCTTGAATTCCAGAAGTCAGAATTGGACGATTTTATAGCCCTCGTGAAGATAACGAGATTCTCTTTCATTCTAAGGAGGTCCAAATCCCAATTTGTAATTGAAATGGTCCAGAATTACTGAAGAAAAGTCAGCTACGAATTTTCCTTGGAAATCAGAATCAGTTTAGGAAACGTATTTGTACTTTCCTCAAATCATTAGAAAACACATTAATTTGATCTATATATACATCAGATCTGATTATTAGGTAGAATAGCGTTCCTAGAGAAGAAAAGAGAGGCTACGCTCAAGAGGGAATGGAAAAAAAAAACCTCATAATACAATTAAAGGGCACGAGACGGCTAAGAAGAAGACCTAGATCTACATCTTTTGTATTCTTCTAATTAGGCGATACTTTGGATGCTCGTTTACATATTTGTTTTCTAAACTTTAATACTCTAGTACTCTATTTTATTATTAAGATCTTATTCACTATCATGTTTTCACTTGAACCCATGATGACGAGCCGTTCGAATATGAACTAATCATTGTCATGGGATTCTAACGGATTTATCTATGGATTTTAGTAGTATGATAGCTTAAAAGATTATTGTGTGATGAATTATTGATTTCCTCGTATGGTTGTGCCTATTCTTCTTGGATGCATAGCTAACATCTAAGTTGTCTTGTTAATTTTTAGTATTGATAATTTACTCTTAGTTAGTGTTAATGGAGGAATTTGATGATAACAAATTCGGGGAGTTTTACTGGAATTATGATGGTGATTGCTGGTGATGTGGAGCGTAGGTTAAGGTGTTTAGGGTTAGGGTTTTGTGTTTGAGAGTGGCTGAGATCGTATGGATTATCGAATTATGCAATTAAGATCGAATGTCGACTTCTCTCTTATTCGCAAGGGTTGCTTCGTACCATACAATGTGCCTACGTACTCCTATTTATAAGAGATCAAGCCATACGTAGTTCTTGGGGAATAAGAAACCGCGTTTCCTTATTTAAAAAGCCCATAGGACTGAGGCCACCGCCTTAGATAATCGTCATGGACCAAAAGCCCAGCTACTCTCTCGGAGCATAGTGGATAAGTCATTGACCCGAGATTATCGGAGTCAATGCTTATCATTATCTACTGAGAAAAGGTAACTAATCACAGGGCTGGTCTGTTAGATATATCAAGGGGCGACGCTCTTAGGCCCATCAACAAGCGAAGCTGTTGGTGGGCTTAGTCCTCTTCCAAAGCTGCAGCAGTAATTTGATTAGTGATTGGGGCGAGACCAATTGTCTTCAACATCTCCAAGCTGATCCATCTTCTTGTAATAGATAAAAAGGCTCATAATTGATACCTGCCAAGCCCAAAGGGCGAGGCTTCCAAAACCTCATGAAGGGCGAGCCCAACCAATGGGCGAGCCCGTTTTATAAGAAGCCTACAAGTCCCAAAAAAGCCCAAAAAAGGCTAACCTCCCTGAGCGACGCCCTACCTATTTTAGGGCGTAACAACTACCCCTTCAGTTTCTTGAATCAATGATTGAGAAAAGAAACTATTTTTTCACACAAAAAAGGGTGACATTGTAAATAGTGGACAGCTGTCTGTACATTCCCGAGGCAAAAGTCATGGTTGCAATGAACTGTCACATCTCGATGCGCGTTCCAAGGTCCAATAATATCTTGACACGTGGCAGCGCTGTCCCCTTGTATCTTCTCTCTCTTCTGCCTATATAAACCGTCTCTCATTTCTTCTTTCCTTATTCTTCCTTTAATGAATTACTGCCAAATTCTCTACTCAGAGCACAGTCGAGGACTTTAAACTTGGGCGACGTCACTCTCTTCTCCTTTTTCAACTTTTTAAGGTACGAACTTACCCTGCTCCTTTTCGTTTATATTTTTGTATATATGAATGCATACTATAGGCGAAACAAATAAATCTTAGGGGAGATCAATAACTTTAGGAGAGTTTCCCTTTAGAATAGGTTTTCCTAAGTTCAAGGGCGAGGACTCCTCAAAATTCATATTCGGACTTTCCCATTTTTCTTTCTTCCTATCTTGACATCCTCGCCCTTTTGTTTTCAGATGTCAAACCAAGGAAACTCACCGGGAGAAAAGGGGAACACAGCGTCACCCTCCATTTCCTCACATCATTCTTCTACTCGCCCCTCTCCTCATCAGAGGAAACTAAAAGAAATTATCAACCCTAACTGGCTGAGATCTCACAATTCACAAAGGCCCATCTCCTTATCTGATACCAGCTCCCAACCAGTAATCCTTGCTGACGATTTAGAGAGTGTTTATCAGGTGGGAGAAATAGGCGACGCTTTAGAAAAGACTAACGATCTCCTTCATTACTTTAGTCAAGACAAAGCTGGCCCGTCACGTTTAGGGCGAGGTCGTGGGAAGGATATCAACCTTATTCCTGGAATGCGAGATCACCTGAACGACCCTGATTCCGACCATGATACCGATGTTGACTTAAGTGAAAGGTCCTCAAAGGAAAATATCTTTGAAGATCAAGAGGGCGAGGCTTTAGACAATGAAGTTTTATCCGTGTCACCCCTTCAATACGCAATGAAGATGCCTTCTCCCCCTAATAATCATTACAGAGACCCAACTTTAGAATGTGAGGTAGACTTGGACTTCAGTCCAGACTTCAAGGAAAATGAAAAGGCCGAGGTCAGAAAATCACAAAAAATCATATCTTGCTCGGGTCTCGCCTCCGAAATCTCGTCCGAAGAAATAATGTGGCTAATTGAGTATTATAACTTATCTGGAAGATGGATGAAGCCTCGTTTCCAAATGAGGATGCATTACTTCCCACTCTAGAATTCCTACACCTCGGATGGTGCTGACAAACAAACTCGTTGAATTAGGGTTTGGGTCTCCCATACACCCATTCCTTTTGGAAATCATAGACTATTATAACATTGCCCCCATACAACTCTCGCCCAATAGCTACAGGCTGGCGATAGGCCTGTATATGATGTATCGAAACAAAGGGTTCCCTTCACCAACAATGATAGAAATCTCGCACTTCGTGGGTCTAAGGCGAAGTGGTAACGATCTGGGTTTTTATTACCTCGCCTTTTACCCTAGCCACAACAAGAAAGGGTTCTCAATAGGAAACCCAAGTAATATGAAGCTCTGGAAATCAGAATTTTTCTACCTATATGACGTTCCACGAGTTAGAACCCAGTTCAGCCTCGAACCCAGACAAGCCTTCTCAAGTCGAACTACAAGGTGAGGCTCTTAGAAGAGCAACTGAAATCTCTAACCTCCCAAGGGAGGATAAAGATATGTGCTGATAACCTTTGACAACTTGCTCGCCCATGGTTTTTATAATCTGGGGGTCGCGTATGTAGAGTATGTAGAATTTAAAAAGAAAATGTCACCAAAATTGTTGAGAAAGAAAACGAAATGCCTTAAGGGTAAAGGTAGAGGCCTCGCCTCTAACTTATAACATCTCGCCCTTTCTTTTTGTAATTAGTTTATCTTCATCTCGCTAATCATTTTACTTGGCTTTATTTTCAGGAAAAGCAATGGAACTCCCGTTCGGCGAAAATCCCTTTGCTAAGAAGGCAACGCCTTCTGCCAATGCTACTGTTGCTACAACTCCTCCACCTCCTCCAATAAAAGAAAAGAACGCACAAAATCAACAGTCGAAGCACAAGAGAAAACCTCAAGTGACCATCATTGATCCTTCCACAAAGGGCAACGCCTCTAAGAAAAGTAAAGGGAATGCTAACGCAGCTCCTTCTACTGTGGTCTTGATTTTTGGTGATCTCGCCAAGGACAACTATAGAGATGAAGACATCTCTAATTGGAGCAAACGGGGAAAAACAGAGTCCAGCTTCTGCTTTAAGCAAGCTTTAGGCGAGACGTTCTTTCACGGCCTCGACCTTTTAAATTCATTGGAGAGCGAGAATTCAAAGCTTCAAACCTCTTTGACTAACGCTACTAGTTCTCGGGATTACTACAAAGGTCTGGTGGACGGGGCTGAGAAAACAGTAGAGGATGAGCGCCTACGTCACAAAAATGCTCTCAAAAACCTCTAGGACGAGCTCACCAAGGTTAATGGCGAAGCTAAAACTGCAGCTGAAGCCCAAGAGAAGGAGATTTCAAGGCTGAAGGCCGAAAATGAGAGACTTCAGGGCGAGAAAGATCTAGAACTTAGCCAAGCCTATTCTCAAGGATTCGTCGGCTACCTTTACAGCTTCCTTGCTGCAGACCCTGACTACAACTGAGCTCCACACTTCGCCCCTTCAACTCCCAGTTTCATGGCTAATTTTAAAGTTAAGTATGCTGCGGAGATTGCAAAGGCCAAGGCTGATCTCGAGAAGAAGATTGCCACGGAGCTTGCTACTTTGAAGAGCAAGGGGGAGATTGAAGGCGAGGAGACCCAAGGAGGGAAGGAAGCTGAGCCATCTGTAGCCTCGCCTTCCGAAACTGCCGCCTCATGACTTAGCACTTTATTTATCATTGCCAGAACTTTGGAGATGCGGGCCCTCCACTAACGGCCTCGCAAGTTGTAATAATTTTATGGTTTCTCTAAACTTTGTGGGGCCGTGCCCATCTAATACTTTTGTTTTGTTTCCTTGCTAAGTACAAAGAGGGCCTCGCCTTCCATTTGACTTGATAATATATTTGTTATTCAATAATGGCTTCGTCACAACACTGAGATCAAAGCTAAGGGCTTTAAAAGTGCTTGCCTTTTTTAATATATTAAGGTCTCGCCTTCCACCTTTACTTCAAATTACTTTCATAATTTCCTAGTATCTTCACTAGATAAAAGCCCTTGCCCTGTATTAGAAAATAATGAGTTAGCCTTAATAATTTCAGATTATATCCTCCATTCTGACAAATACTAAGGAGGATAAAAGGGCTCGCCCTCATGTAATTTTGCCTGCCAATGGCGAACTCCCTTTTCGATTACTCGCTCATATTTCTGCTATAAGAGAAAATTTTAAGGCCTCGCCTTTTGATTTACTTAAGATAGATTATGATAGCTGGATGCTCTTTACACCAAACTCTACCTCTCCTTTGTGTCATTTCTTTTTGAGAAAAACTTTTCATAAGAAATATAACCTTTCCCCTAAAGAGGATTGCTGACATCTTCCTCAAAGGAAGATAACTTCTCCTTACAGGAGAAGCACCGAGAATTTATTCAGACTACCCGGAAGTACGGGTTGTCCAAATTGTAAAAAGTGGCTCATTTCTCAAAGAAAGATAACTTCTCCTCAAAGGAGAATTACCGACCTCTTCCTCAAAAGAAGATAACTTCTCCTCAAAAGAGAAGCGTCGAAAACATTTAGACTTCTCGGAAGTACGAGTTATCTAAACATTTTACGGCCTCTTCCTCATAGGAAGAAACTTCTTCTCAAAGAAGAAGTGCTAGAAGAAGTTTGGAGTCCCCGGAAGTGCGGATTGGCCAAACTATAAAGGATGGCTTTCTTTTTCATAGAAAGATAACTTCTCCTCAAAGGAGAATTGTCGGCCTCTTCCTCACAGGAAGATTACTCCTCCTCACAGGAGAAGCGCCAAAAATATTCAAACTTCCCGGAGTACGAGTTGTTAGAATACTTTATTATTATCTCCTCATAGGAGAGGCTCCAAGATGTCCTCTTCTCAAAGAAGAGGCTTCAAAATATCCCTTCTCACAGAAGGGGCTTCGAGCTATAAAGGATGTGAAAGGCATGTTTTATTCATAAATATAGCATAAATCCTGGCTAAGGAGGAGTACATACACTACCCCCTAGACTTTATTGCAATAAAATAAGATAAAGTCTATAGCATAAATAATAAGAGTAGCTTATACTACTGATAATATTTCTTCAAATGCTCCATGTTCCATGCACGTGGTATAGGCTTCCCATCCAGATATGAGAGGTAGTAGGTTCCCTCCCATAAAGCTGCTCGAACAACATATGGCCCTTCCCAATTTGCACCGAAGACGCCATGACCCTGAACTTTAGTATTTGGCATCACTCTTCGTAGGACTAGGTCTCCAGTCTTCAAAGGTTTAGCCTTTACTTTCATGTTGTAATGCCTGGCCACCCTTTGCTGATAAGAGGCTAGCCTCATCTATGCACGAGCCCTTACTTCTTCAACAGTATCCAAGTGAAGCCTATGATTAACTTCATTGATTTCCGGATTATAATGGTCTCTGTGGAATGACCCAACACCTATTTCGACTGGAACCATGGCTTCACACCCATAAGTCAGCAAAAAAGGTGTCTCCCCCGTTGTGGTCCTGGGCGAAGTGTTATAACTCCAGAGGACATTTGGTAATTCTTCAGGCCAATCTCCCTTCTTGTCTTCTAGCTTAGCCTTCAGAGTGTGCTTAATGATTTTATTGATAGACTCGGTCTGGCCATTAGATTGCGGATGGCTAACCGCCGAAAATCCCTTGACGATCTTGAGATTATCACAGAGTTCTCTTATTTCCTCGTCCTCTAGGGCCTCTCCGTCCTCTAGGACTGCCACGGCCTCTCAGATTTTCTTCACACACGAGATCGAGACGATCAAGGCTAGCCCGTCCCCTATGAGGGGGAAAAGTTTGTCCTCCAAAATCATTAACTCACTGAGTGTACCGATCTGTTTGGCGGAGAAGAGATCGGCCTTCCTCTCCAGGATATTCCACAAAAGGCTCGTCATATGTCAGGACTCGTGGAGTAATGGCTTGGAACCAATGCTCCCAACGTCCTCGATCTCGGATTTCTGACGCAGGTTCTCCTTGTAAAATTCCCATTGGTTCCTTTCCTGGACGATGGCCTATCAAAGGGTGAGGACCCCCCTTTCCATTCTCCTGTTATCGTCCTTCGGCGGGCGGCATCGTGGGTCATATCCAAATTGATATCGCCCACTTACTGAGTCATTGCGATTCCCCATATACTGCTGAGATCCCATCATGAACCTCTTCTCCTTTTCCAAGGTCTCCATCCGGGCCGCTATTCTGTTGATCGTATTCCCCATGTAGACGATCTGTTCAAAGAGTTCAGTGTTGCTCATCAAAACGGGTGGATCCCCTCCGATCTGGGGAGTCAGATTGATTCTTCGCCGGTTAGAGCCCTCAGGCTCATGGTCAAGGGGCGGCGCCACGAGGCCGGTAACATCTTCCTCTCCATGGACATCATTCACGATTTCTTGAGTTTGTTGAAACATCCTTCCTCCACTAGATGTCACCCCTCCTTCTAGCACCAATTGTTAACGGAGGAATTTGGTGATAACAAATTCGGGGAGGGTTACTGGAATTATGATGGTGATTGGTGGTGATGTGGAGCGTAGGTTAAGGTGTTTAGGGTTAGGGTTTTGTGTTTGAGAGTTGATGAGATCGTATGGATTATCGAATTATGCAATTAAGATCGAATGTCGAATTCTCTCTTATTCGCAAGGGTTGTTTCGTACCATACAATGTGCCTACGTACTCCTATTTATAGGAGATCAAGCCATACATAGTTCTTGGGGAAGAAGAAACCGCGTTTCCTTATTTAAAAAGCCCATAGGACTGAGGCCACCGCCTTAGATAATCGTCATGGACCAAAAGCCCAACTACTTTCTCGGAGCATAGTGGATAAGTCATTGACCCGAGATTATCGGAGTCAATGCTTATCCTTATCTACTGAGAAAAGGTAACTAATCACAGGGCTGTTTTGTTAGATATATCAAGGGGCGACGCTCTTAGGCCCATCAACAGGCGAAGCTGTTGGTGGGCTTAGTCCTCTTCCAAAGCTGCAGCAGTAATTTGATTAGTAATTGGGGCGAGACCAATTGTCTTCAACATCTCCAAGCTGATCCATCTTCTTGTAATAGATAAAAAAGGTCCATAATTGATACCTGCCAAGCCTAAAGGGCGAGGCTTCCAAAACCTCAAGAAGGGCGAGCCCAACCAATGGGCGAGCCCGTTTTATAAGAAGCCTACAAGTCCCAAAAAAGCCCAAAAAAGCCTAACCTCCCTGAGCAAAGCCGATAAAATAGGCTCGCCTATTTTAGGGCGTAACAGTTAGTAAAATTAGATAATCAAACACAGCTTTGATACTTGTCTTAGCAATGAATAATAATCATACATTGTTGCATAAGTGCATATCCTGAATTATACCAGTCTCTGTAGGAAAGAACTTAACTTAACCTTATATTACTTGTGACCGCTGCCGGGGACTCGGTGTTATTTATAGTTTATGTGCTTGTCATCAATGGTCGTTAAAGTTCACTGACTTAGATTATTTTACTTACCAACTTTGCTTTGTTTTGTGTGTTTAGGTACTTGAGCGAGCTTGTATGTGAACACGTTCTCAAACTCTTAAGGATAAACTGGTAGAAGAAGAAACTAAAAATATATATCCTATATTGGTTCTCACATGCTGTCATACTTACATCCGCATACGGATTTACGGGCACTGTAAAGCTCCATATGATTTACTGATCCATTGTTTTTAGTTGTTTCAGCGACTCAAGAAATTCGGGAGATCGAAGAATGATTACTTTTCCACTGCAGCAATCTACACTGAAGAACTGGGGGCTTGTTGTTATGCCACATTTTGGCATAGCCTAATTATCTCCAAATTTCTTATTTATTAATTATTAATTCCTATTAATAATTATCACTTAATGCCCAAATAATATCTTCTCTCTAAAACGAGGATAGAATCAATCTCAATCAATCAATAACAGAAAATATCTCTCAACGATATCCTTCAAATCAGGAAGATATCACAATGCCAAGATTAAATCAGATAAAATCTATAATTGCCCACATTAACGAAGTTTATCCCTAAAGTCTCTCGGGGATAAACACAATTTCATAGAAATGCATGGGCTTGAATTAATATAAATTGGTATGCATGCATCCTGGCAAAAAGGATCCGATACAACGAGACAAATTGAGACACCTGCCGAGTCCAGCCCCTCTTATTTTTCATAAACCTTAATCCCCTAAAACAACCACATTCATACAAATTACGCTCTATTATTCCAGCAACCTCCAATTTCGTGTTGTTACGAAATTCCTCCAACAACAATAATTATTAAGTTGAACATTGAAAGATTATGTTACGTAGAAATTTAATTTAATAGATAGCAGTTATTGAGGTTGCATTTAGTGCAATGTTTTCGCTTGTGCTATGTGATAAACTACCGTGGATGGCTGCCAAGATTATTTTAATAGCTAGTGTTCCCGTGACTACTGTTTTTGTTGTTGTAATATCATCTACTTGTGGAACTGGTTTGCTGCCCATATGGAAGATGAATTTTCTAAGCGCAAAGTAGTACGTTGCTTCATTAGATTTTAAAATCTTTTCTTTGTAAGTTAACCAGATCGATACTTGTTTGTAGATATCAGATACCAATTAAAATTATCACATTATAATCTTATAATTTATATTTGTTAAAATTGTATCTTTAAACGATTATAATCTTAATAATATAATATTATATATATTATTAGTTATTTATTTAATTGCATGTATTGTTTAGAACTAACAACATAAATTCTAAATTTTAATATCACTGTTAAGAAGATTCGAACCTGTGTTTTTGCTTCCATAACCTAAAGAAAGAATATTTTTAATATTGTTGTTGCGAGGATTCAAACCTTGATTTTTTGGTAAAATAACATAAATAAAGAATATTCTTTAGTATAGATCTAATGGCTGTGATTTATTTATCGTTGTTAAGAGGATTCGAACTTTTGTTTTTCCTAAATAAAGAATATTTTTAATATTGTTGTTTTGAGAATTCGAACCTTAATCTTTTGGTAAAATAACATAAATAAAGATTATTCTTTAGTATAGATCTAACGGCTGTGATTTATTTACTGAAAATTTAACGGTTACTATTTTTTTTAAGGTTGACCCAAACTACCTACAATTATATCATGTTTTGCTTATTATAGATTAGTATAGATTACTAAATAAAGAATATTTTTAATATTGTTGTTGCGAGAATTCGAACCTTTTACCGAAAATCTAACGATTACTAATTTTTTAAGGTTGACCCTAACTACCAACAATTATACCATGTTTTGCTTAGTATAGAAGTATAGATTGGTAAAAGAGCATAAATAAAGAATATTCTTTAATATAAATCTAACGGCTGTGATTTATGTACTGAAAATCTAACGGTTACTATTTTTTTAAAGGTTGACCCAAACTACCAACAATTATACCATGTTTTGTTTATTATAGATTAGTATAGAATACCGAATTCATGTTATTATAGTTTATTATTATTACTAGTTTATTGCCCGTGCAATGCACGGGTTGTACAGTTCTTTCGTGTATTTTTTAACAATTATAATAATATATTTAAAAATTCAGAACATTGTAATATTTCATAGAAAATCATAAGAACACGAACTATATATAAAATC